>CM060963.1:83067616-83255116 GCA_030765045.1 Tenodera sinensis
AATGTCGTCGCTGGCTAATTCTCGTTCTGTAAGTCCACGTAAAAACTTCCAGCGACAAAGTTGTCAAGGAAATAACGAAATTATTTTTTATTCACATATAGAACGTCTCCAGTACCAAAGTATCCATGAATCGCCATTTAAAGGCAAATGTTTGCGGCACGCCGAACGAAAGCCGTCCTCGTGTCTTGGAGATGATGGAAACCAGATGTGGTATGACAGTTGAAGGGCCGATAAGGCATTGTACTTCAGCGCAGGTTTTCAATAGGTTTTGGGAATTTGAGGCATGAGTGAGTTTTACAAGCTCTCTGGTAATTATCTGCATTGCAGTTAAGTGATCAGTGCAGAATGGATCGCAGAAAAAAAAAGGGCGAAATTATTAAAAGTGGTGACCGGAAAACAATTCTTAGAGTGTATGATTATTGAAAGAAAAAGAACCCCTGACACAGTGACTCGTTTATTGTTAGTGAGCTTCTTAAGGTGACTGGTGTAAGTAGGCCTACATTTTTTATATTAAGAAAAGAATGTAAAGAGGGTCCCATCACCACATCGCGGCATACATGCAAAACCGGCAGAAGATAAAATATGATCATTTTGAACGCAAATATGGCACAAATTTCCTGAGTCTCTATTTCAAAGTTGTTGTTGTTAGCTAATGCTGGATTTCTGACAATGAAGTCATTAATCCTCTTGCTCTCCAATATTTTTCACTGGTGGATGGGGCATTAGAAGTGGCCGGGCATATTTGAAGGTGGTCTCGATCCATTTCCTCTTGCAGATCACATAGAGGACAGAGTGGTGAAGAATATATCCCAATTCTGTTTAAATGTTTTGCCAGACAATCATGTCCTGTAATCAACCTGAAGGTTGCAACTGCAATGCTATTTCAAAGTATTCCCCCCTATAATTCTGACCATGTTGAAAAAAGTGAATGAGGACAAGGACTTGCCAAATTTTAAATATTCAACCTTTTATAGCTTAGGGAGGAAATGGGATTTCATTTTGAAAAGAGAGAAAATAAATCGTTTATGGTTGAGACAAATTGTATTATAGTGTGGCGACATTCCTGTTTACGGAAAATAAACAATTCAGCAAAGAGGTAAGGAAAATCGTGTACCTTGACGAAAGTTGGGTAAATGTAGGGCACACTGTATCAAAAGTTTGGAAGGATAGGAAGCGCTTTTGGCCGAGTTATCCACTGGTCTTAAATCCCCTACTGCTCGCGGACCGCGATTTGTAATATTGCATGCGGATGGTACGATTTGTACAGGGTGCAAAACTTGTTTTCTTGACGAAAAAAGGTTCTGTTGATTATGATGATGAAATGGACAGCGATAGATTTGAACAGTGATTCAGGAATCAACTAGCAAAACCACGGTAATCGCTGCGACGCAACATACGTGACAACGCCGTGCTGATTCTCCATAAGAGCCATTGTGCCTTCATAACGTGAAAACTCTTATAGCAGAATACTAAGTTCAAGCCACTGAGGATGTTCGAAGCAACTTCAAACGAAATGTCTGGAAGGACATTTTCCACTAGACCACAGCTCACAAGCCTGGATAATCATTTTCTGCTTAATGACACCAGCCATGAAAGCTTACACAATTTGATCAATATTAATATTTTGTTTATATGCGCAAGTGCAGATATTATGTTAATAGTGTACTAGAGGTGGAGCACTATGTGGAGCATGGAGGAATACTTTATTGTAACAGCAAATAGATTATAGTCCTGCGTAAATCACAGTTTGTATGAAGCATTTTGTGTTTATTTAACTAAAAAAGTTTATTATAGCAATAATATTGAGCTTCACAGTGTACAATTTCCAGTTTATAAATTAATTACATATGGAATACTGGAGGTTGAATGATAGTAAAATCTTTAAAAAGTTCATCATTATTTGCAGACTGAAATTCCTTACTCGTTGCATGACACTTCTGTAAAGTATTGAAAATTTGGCTCTTCTTTATTTTATGTCCTGCGAATTTTTTTTTTAACTTACAACATCAGTCGCTTTATTACACATCATAGGAAGTCACAAATATTATTGAAACATAAAAAAATAAGTTTATATATGCTTTAAGCAGTCAGAAATAAATGAAATCTTGAAATATATTTACTGTGCATGCACTGTGTTTGTAGCAGATGGCCGTTGCCTTGCTGCCAACATTGCTCCCACAAACATCAAAGTCTTTGTTGCTAAGATTAAAAAAGCCTACTCACTACAGCCAAATGATCTGGTGAAAGTTTTTGCTGAACTAAATATAACTAAGTGATTGTCTAAACTAAGATAATGTTTTATTTACATATCAAAGCTATTCAACCTAAGCATATGGTAAATCTCAGGATATTCATCAGATTTTGAAATGGATAATCTTTTCTGTTTTTTGCAGTCTTGGCACCACAGGTACTTTGCACATGTATACTTTGTTCAGAATCTTTTGGGACAGTGGAAGGTTATAAATCCCCTTCAACTGTCTCAAGAGACTGAACAAAGTATACATCCATTTCAGCTTGTTTGATGCTGCCCATTGATAGGCGATGTCAGAGAGACAGCCAGTGTGACTCAGTGTTATTTGTGTGGACATTTGTTATTGGGTTCAAGTACAGGCTGTGTTTTATGGTTAGTTGAGTTGCAAAACCTCAGGCATTAAACCTTTGTATCCACTGCAGCAGTCAATTTGGTTTGTGCTGGCGAACTCCATGCTCCTCAATTAAAGCAGTTGGGTATACTTCATTGGGGTTCATGTGAGTCATCCTGAGGAACTGGTTGCTTTTCGTGGTGCAGCCATGATGATATTTCCTCCTTTCAATTTTGCATTTTTCAGTATGAACAGCATGGCCGGCCAGCCTATTTTGCCACTGTTGATGTGTTTTGTTGTCTATTGAGGGTATACACACACATTCCGAAAATAGCTGAACCAATCAACTATTGTTTTGTGACTTAGGCTTGCATCTCCAATAGAGCAATGTATAACAGTATACTCATTTTATGGAATGCATGCAACGCAGCTTCTTGAAATAAAGAGATTCCTTATCAACTGGTAAAGATGTTCTTGCTGTGAGTGATGGCTTGTGTCATGGAAAATATTCTTTTGTATCTTCCCAAGCATATCTTCTATTGCATTAAGAGCTTCAACTTTCATTACCTAGCTGCAAAATGATAATTGTTACCTAAGAGAGAGGGGGGCCTTTAATTTCTCTATAGTAGAGGCT
Source organism: Tenodera sinensis (assembly GCA_030765045.1). Lineage (NCBI taxonomy): Eukaryota > Metazoa > Arthropoda > Insecta > Mantodea > Mantidae > Tenodera > Tenodera sinensis. The sequence continues at coordinate 83,070,833 of CM060963.1, forward strand.
TAAAGGAACCAATCTGGATGATTAACTAAGGTCGTATAACTCACCTTTCTATGGTGCTGCTGTTTGCATGCTTATACATGTTGAGTTAAAGAATCAAATCAAATGAAATTGGTCAACTTGAACACTTTAATGACTAAATCTGGTATCATTCCTTTCTGTGCCAGATTCTCTCTTTCCACTTTCCTATCCAATCTCCTTTGATTAACCCCTGGTTTTCTTCAACGCTTATAGTGTTAAAGTATTTGAGGGATAATGTTTAGAAACGTTCCCGCGATGAGTTGGTCAGAATTTCGGCAAAGTCCCATTCGGCAGTGTGTATGAATGGTCACGAAAGTTGCCGAAGTTGCTGTGTTAATGCAACGCTGCCAACAGCAGAATGTCCCTAGGACTTTGTTGCCAATAGTAAGTTTGAATGTTTTTGCAGGAGTCGGCATTATGCTATTGACCTTCGTACAAGGAAGAAGCAATGGCTCGTTTCATAAGCATATTAGATTTGGCGCCTCTGTTGTCAGACGAAGAGGCATGCATGCAGTTTTTTTATGATGAAGGACTGTTGAGGACTCGCATGCTATGCAGGGAATGCGATGCCGTGCTACACCCCGTAAATAAAAGGGGAAGAAAGTTTCAATAAATAAAAAAGAACGATAATTAATAAAAATAATATGAATATAATAATATAATACTATTAAATATAATACATATAATATAATAATATTAAATAAAAACACAATAAATAATATAATATAAAATAAATAAAAAAGAACGATAAATAATAGTAATATAAATATAATAATATAATAAATATAATATATAATATAAATCTAATAACATTAAAAGCAATAATATAAAATAAATAAACAAAAAAGAACGATAAATAATAAACATAATAAAAATATAATAAAAAAATATATCCCACTGCCGAGTGTGACTTTGCCGAAATTCTCACAAAATCATCGCGTAAGCTTTCCTAAACAATATCCATTTCGGCTCATAATAATATAATAAAAATAATAATATAATAAAATAATATAATAATAAAGAGGGAGCCAGCGTATCGTATAATAATAATAATCCATAATAATGGATTAAAAATAATAATAAATGCATTTCGGCTCATAATAATAATATAATAAAGAACGAGCCAGCGTATCGTATAATAATAATCCATAATAATGGATAAAGAATAATAATAAATCCATTTCGGCTCATAATAATATAATAATAAAGAACGAGCCAGTAATAATGTATGGAGTTGCGCTACGCGATAGCAGTGTATGTCAACGTGTTAAATATCGGTGTTTAATGTGTTGGCAATGAAAACTAGTGTAGTGTAAAAAGCAATGTTGGCAGATGTGAAATAGCGTGTGCTGAAATCTAGTGGGCGATTGTGAAACTACTGCCGGCGCATGCGCAGAAGGTAGGTTCGGACACTTAGAATCTGGCTGGCAAAAAGGGAATGTTTCTAAACATTAGCCGTATTTGAGACCTAAGGAATCATTTCCTCTTCTTATCTTCTACTCCTTCTACATATAATTGCTGGTCTGCAGCAACAAAAGCCCTCTGCTGGCCAAAAGAAAGAAAGTTGATATTAATATAACGATCTCCCAGCTAAGTCTGAAGGACTTGTCAATGCAATGCAATGGGAGGTGAAGAAGGATGTTTTAGCTGACAACTTTTAAAAAGTAGTGTCCCTAAGGAACTGTTAAAAACTGCTCATGAAAATCTTCCCTAAAACAAAACACTCCAGAATAATACCCCCTCATTTGGATCTCCAGGCAGGGACTGTTTTGAATAAACATGATCAAAAGCTTAAGATTCTCCAGTGGAATTGGACATCTTTAAGTCCAACATATAAGTGAATATCAAAATTGTCATATTCCCTTGTAATTTTACTTATTACCTGTTGAGGCTTGCATACAGCATTCCAGTAATGTAAATGGCTGTTATTTTGGACAGCTGTGTATATAGTTTGTAAACCATTATGATTATATAATTTATAATTTGTATTTGTATTTTTCTCTTACAGTGTAATGTATTTTACTTATTATTGTAACAGTTTGTTGTACAAGAGTAGAGAAAATCATGTAAGTGCAACACATCACATTTTTACTTTCTGTACTACATGTAGTAAGTGGGGAAAGTATTGTATTCCATTAAAAAAAAAAAAAAAAAAAAAAAAAAAAAGCATCTTTAGAAAAAGGTCTGTGGGTGAAAAGCATAACTCAAAAACAAAAAGTCAGTTAAAAACTAAAGTTGGTATTTAAGTTTAATACCTTCCAAGGATGCGACACAAAGATTTTGAAGAAAATTTCTCCACCCTGAACTACCCTTTTCATGGAAAATTTTTCAAAAATTTGATTTTCTTGAAAATGACTCTAAATGATTTTGATTAAACTGCCATATGTTTAAGGTACTTTTATGTAAATGAAATGTATATTTTGATTTTTGTGGTTATAGCCCATGTTGTCCTGTGTACTCTTGATTACTTTTGCATAACTGGTAAACAAAAGATAGGCCAAATCTTACTATACAAAAAATCTGATGTGTTGCAGTCACATGACTTTCTCTACTCTTGTACTGACCTTCTTAGAAACTCTTATCTTATATCTTCTTTGTGTTAGTTGAGATATTGGTGCCGAGGACCCGGGTTCGATCCTTGGTACCAGAATGGGGAATTTGCCCCACTGGGAGGTCTGGTATGGGGTGCGCTCAGCCTCGTTAGGTTCTGCAGTGACAACTTGAGGAATTACTTGAGCAACCCCAGGTCGAGAAGGCCGCATAACTGGCTGGGGGGCTTTGGGACGCTGACCATGTACCACCCTCCAGTACTGCACCCCACCAATGACGCCTGTAGTGGGCAGAGGTGGGGGATGCAGCAGCTGGGCAGCAAGCCTTGGCCCTTTATGGGCTGTTGTGCTGGTGTATAGTTTTAGTTAGTTGAGATAAACATTTGCAGAAATTACCTTATTGCTTATTTCCTTGTAGGTACAAGGGGAATATGGGTATACAGTAGGCTTTGAACGATAGTCAAATCTTTTAAAGCTTTCAAGTTCCATTCTCTTCGCACGCCTAACATATAAAAACTGAATAGCCATGTTCCATTTGACAGAAGTATAAGTTCCCCAAAACTTATACAAATACAAGGAATATCTCCGAAACGGTTCACTCTGCAAAAATATTTATTTAGATATAAATTGTATGTTTTAGCAGTTTTAAATTTTTTGTGTAGTAAGATTTTGTCTCATGGTTTACGAGTTATTCAAAAGTAATCCAGAGTAAACAGAACTGTAGCCAGAAAATTCAAGTTAAACATTTCATTTGTTAGAGCCATTTTCAATGAAGTCAATATTTTCAAAAAAAATTTCCATGTAAAGGGTAGTTTAGGGTGGAGATATTTTCTTCCAAATCTTTTGTGTCGCATCCTTGAAAGACATTAAACTTAAATACCAACTTTGGTTTTTATCCAACTTCATTTTCTAGTTTTGCTGTCCACAGACCGACACACACACACACGCACACACACACACACACCCATGTGCACACACACGCACACGCCCACCCACGTGCACACACACACCCACCCACCCACCCATGTGCACACACACACACACCCACCCACCCATGTGCACACACACACACCCACCCACCCATGTGCACACACATTTTCTAAAACTGCTTTTTTTGGGTTCAGGGGGCCTCAAAAATATTCCCAGTGAAATCTCGACATCAAATTTCTGTGTGGAATACAATACTTCCTTTACTTAGTAGTAGAGAAAGTAAAAATATATATCTTGTTAAAACACACAATTTATGTCCTAATGTATTTTTTTGTGGAGTGAACCATTTTGGAGATATTCCTTGTTATTTGTATTAGTTTTGCAATACTTATGTTTCTCAAATGGAAGGTTGTTATTGACCTTTTTATCTTTGACTGTGCCTCAAAGCCTTCATATAGTGATCAACTTTAAAAGATTTGACTATCACTCAAAGCCTACTGTATTCCCATATTCCCCTTGTACCCACAAGAAAATAAACAATAAGATAATTTGTAGAAACGTTTATCTCAACACGAAGAAGATAGAGGAATAAGAGTTTGTAAGAATGATTAGTACAAGAGCAGAAGAAGTCATGTGAGTGCTACACATCAGATTTTTTGTATGCATTTTCTGAGTAACAAAAACTATTTTCTACTCCATAATATTCTCTAAGAAAAGACAAAGCCTTCTTTGCAAGCATGGTCTTTTATAATCTCAATGTGTTTATTCTAGAATTCACATTTTTTAATTCCGTTTTAGTCTCTTGGTAGCTTATGAACTGAAATTAGGTGTTATATAACCTAAGGCTGTCAGAATGAAGAATATTTTTCAATGATGAAAGAACAGTCAAAATTGGTTGAGGTTTTCTGAGACTGCCTAGACATACAGCATAATTTTCTTTCTTTATAATATTTGTGTAATAATTGATAAGTTGTTGAACTTATCTGGATGAACTAGCATATGAAGACTAAATTGACTTTTGCATTGATAATTTATTTCTTTTCTTTTTCAGACTATTTGCTTACTCTATTACCTGTTTCATCAATATCAGTTATATGGTCCATTCCTAGTTGTTGTACCCCTTTCAACAATGACCTCATGGCAGCGAGAGTTTTTCCAGTGGGCTCCAGAAATGAACATAGTTACCTATTTAGGAGATGTCAGATCTCGTGATATTGTAAGTATGGAATCTTAAGAAAACAATTTTTCCCCTTTATTTATCTTCACTAAAACATAATCAGGTCCTTGGGTATTTTATCCTAGATGGTGTTCTTGTTGTTTACTATTAGTAATGCAGCTAATTGTTATTTTATGCCTGTATGAAAGTGCATAGACAAGACAGTGATAATTTATTTAGAAACCAAAAACTCACTTTAAATAACTGGACAGAAATGAATCATAATGCACCTCTTCATTAAGCTGCCAACCTTAAGACAGTACTTAAGTTTTGCTACTTTGAAAGGAGGTGGTTTAAATTCCATTTGACTTATATTTTAAAATATGTCACTCTGTGCTAAGATGTTCAGTTATCTTCAAACCATTACTTAATTGAAGACTCACACTCAGAGGAGCTAAGTACTGTGATATTATAATTGAGAAAGTGTGCTCCAGCCCTACACATTTTTGTCGATCTGGGTGGCTCAGGTGGTTAGACCAGTTCAGACCAATACTTTCTAAGGGTGCTGGAAAATGACAGCTCAATTTCAGTAGATTTACTGGCATGTAAAAGAACTCTTGTGGGATGAAATTCCAGCACACTGGCGATGCTGATGTGATCCTTGCAATTGACAGCGTCGTTAAACAACAGAATTTTAGTTTTTTTAGTCTACACATTTTCCTCTCTAAAGTGCTTGTGTTCAATTTCATCAAGGCAAATCCCAATTCTGTGTATCATATAAATTTTGTATCTAGCAAAAAAAGAATTAATGAACTATTTAAACAGTTAAAAACTCACCACAAATGTCTGATTTTAAATTGTAGTAGCATTATTATGTGCATTCTGAAATTTTAACTACCTGTGAATTTTTCCATTCTTGTGGTTATAAAAATATTAGTTTTACTTAAAAAATTTAATACAAGGCATGTTTGTAAAATAAGGTCTCTAAGGCTCTGGAGTCGTGGGGAATGCTTTCATGCAGATCCGACAACGTGGATGTTTAGCTTGATCCCCCCCTTTCAAATCCCCACCAAATTAAGGCCCTGGGATGCCAAGTCTTAACTGGGCAGCCATTCACAATGGAGCTTCCCCTTGCGTCTTCAGGCAGATGCAAGTTGCGTGCACTGCTCTGTTTTTAAAGTGCCAAGGGCACTAGCCCCATTGACATTCATTGCCAGTTATGTGGAGTCTTGGGTCAGAATGTATAAGCATCAAAAGCATGCAAAAGTGGGTCTGCATACTGCTCATACAACAGCCGATCTCTGGCCAATTTGGATGGCACATCCTCACCTCTCCCCCTTGCAGCCCAGACTTAGCACCCAATGATTTTTATCTGTTTCCTGATTTGATGTCACATCTGGGTAGAACGAATGATCCTGTCCACCAAAAGCATGCAAAAATACAGGTTACAGAGCAAACGCAAACCTGTCCACATATACATTTCAAGCAAACAGGAATAAGTCCATATGCCCAATAGAAAGCGTATGTTCATATCATGTGATACTCGAGTAATGCCTTTCTCCCACACAATTTATTACAGTGCACATCTTGTTCTCCGGCATAACTCTATTGCCACCATTAGTAAGCAGAAAATGGTTGAGGAAGGAGATGTGACTTTTGTTGGTGTGGGGTGTGAAGTAAATACGACAGATGTAGTCGAGATAAACACTTTTATTTCCGTAAACAGTAACTTTGTACACTCGTTGCAACAACAAGAAAGTCTTTTCCGATTCTCCAACAGCACGGCTCCGAACTCGTAACACAAAGAACTAACTCTTCTCCGTCGGCACAACTCTCCACATCGTCTGTCCGTCTCCGTCGGCACGACTACTCAACCTTCACATACGTCTGACTGTTCTCCGTCGGCACTACTCAACGCTTCACATACGTCTGACTGACTCTTCTCACACTTTACCGCTATTTATATCTCCCAGGCACTATTCTGGAAGCTTCAAGAACGTTCACTTATTGCGCTGGAGTACAAAGTAGAAGATTCCAGTCGCCTCTATCCTTTTCTCTCTTTCGGCAAGCACCCCAACAATGCGGCCATTCTCTGTCTCTTTCCTTCGGCTCCTTTGCGGTAGTGCCGACAATAATGCGATGGGTGACAATTGCGGCTGTCGGCAATTAGATGCGGCGGGCGCGGTGACACTGCTCCCTCCTCAGAGCTGGTCGTCCCGACCAGCACTATCACTGCGGCATCTCCCTTGCGCCCCGGCGGACTATCCCATCGAACCTCTTCTCCAGGAGGCACGATCCTAGGTATCGCTGTTGGATAGTGTCCCTTGGTCTGGGTAGGACGATGTATGCCATCCTGCTTCGAAATTCTGCAACAGTACCGCCGGTCTTGACGGTCCCTCGTCCAGTTGCCCTTCTTCCTGGTGTGTTGACGGGCCATCCTGCGCACTTGGAAACGGCTCACTGGGTACCATGTCCGCCGACCTCTCTGGCGCACCTTCGCAGCCACCTTGCTTCCGATGGGTCCGGCAACAAGCCCCGCTACATCCGCGCGAGTCGCGTCCACCGCTGCACTCGTGTTCACTCGTGCTCGGCACGGCCTCTCCTGTATCCTGCCGTCCAAGATGATGTCCACCATTCTTTCGTTCACGGCACTATGCGTCAGGTGATTGGATGGCTCCGACGGTCCCCCCATGTCACACGCCAAGTCGGTTCTTGCGTGTTGCTCGTTTGCTTGTGCGCTTCCCTGCTGATCGTCCTCCACGTCATATCCTGGTTGGTTACGTACCCGACACACTCCTCCAGAGGATCCTCGACGACGTCCCTGAACTGCCCCTTTGTCTTCCCCGAGACGTACACTTTCGTTATCGGAAACGGGCGCAACTGTCGCCTCGGCCACTAGGTGCTTCCTCCCCGGGTCCGCGGTATTCCGTCTGCCCCTGGAATCCAGTACTTTGACGCTCTCGTCAACTCTTACTACCAGGGCGCCAAGACGTTCCCCGTCGTCCTCCACGACGTCCACATGCTGGCAGAGGTCTTCCACCTTTTCGCCGAGTTCTTCCACGTCTTCCGTCACGCCAATCAGTTCGCCGAGTTGTTCCACGTCTTCCGTCATGCCAATTAGTTCGCCGAGTTGTTCCACGTCTTCCGTCACGCCAATCAGTTCGCCGAGTTGTTCCACGTCTTCCGTCACGCCAATCAGTTCGCCGAGTTGTTCCACGTCTTCCCTCACGCCAATCAGTTCGCCGAGTTGTTCCACGTCTTCCCTCACGCCAATCAGTTCGCCGAGTTGTTCCAGGTCTTCCCTCATATCATCCAAAACGGGCGCGACTGTCGCCTCGGCCACTAGGTGCTCCCTCTCCGGCTCCGCGCTATTCCGTCTGCCCCTGGCATCCAGTACTTTGACGCTCTCGTCAACTCTTACTACCAGGGCGCCAAGACGTTCCCCGTCGTCCTCCACGACGTCCACGTGCTGGCAGAGGTCTTCCACCTTTTCGCCGAGTTCTTCCACGTCTTCCGTCACGCCAATCAGTTCGCCGTCAATTTTCGCCGATAGCTCCGTCTTCATCTCTTTCAGCTCGGCAGCGAGGTTGTTTCTCGTCTTTATTTCTTCTTTCAGCTCGGCAAAGAGGTTGTCGTTTGCCGTCTTCATTTTGGCAGCGAGGTTGTGGTTTGACGTTTCCATTTTGGCAGTGAGGTTGTCGTTTGCCGTCTTCATTTCAGCCATTTCCGTCTTCATTTCAGCCATTTCTGTCTTCATTTCGGCGAATAATTCTTTCATCATTGCTATCATCCTGGTTTCCGAATCTCCCTCCATCTTGGTTCTAACGTTGCAACTTCTGACGATGTAATGAAACTAGAAGCAATTCGACGAATCCCACTCCTGACACCAGTGTGACTTTTGTTGGTGTGGGGTGTGAAGTAAATACGACAGATGTAGTCGAGATAAACACTTTTATTTCCGTAAACAGTAACTTTGTACACTCGTTGCAACAACAAGAAAGTCTTTTCCGATTCTCCAACAGCACGGCTCCGAACTCGTAACACAAAGAACTAACTCTTCTCCGTCGGCACAACTCTCCACATCGTCTGTCCGTCTCCGTCGGCACGACTACTCAACCTTCACATACGTCTGACTGTTCTCCGTCGGCACTACTCAACGCTTCACATACGTCTGACTGACTCTTCTCACACTTTACCGCTATTTATATCTCCCAGGCACTATTCTGGAAGCTTCAAGAACGTTCACTTATTGCGCTGGAGTACAAAGTAGAAGATTCCAGTCGCCTCTATCCTTTTCTCTCTTTCGGCAAGCACCCCAACAATGCGGCCATTCTCTGTCTCTTTCCTTCGGCTCCTTTGCGGTAGTGCCGACAATAATGCGATGGGTGACAATTGCGGCTGTCGGCAATTAGATGCGGCGGGCGCGGTGACATTATTGTGAAATCTCCATCTAAAGGCCTAAGAAATTTAGAACATTAGTGAAATGAAGTGAAGGCAACCACAGGTCCTGTCAAAATCAGGAAGAGTAGAAGTCTGTCCTGAAACAGATGGACCATAAAGTAGTTGAATTAACCAGTGGGGAGTATGGCCACTCAGTGTTTAATATTATTTTACAACAGGCACATCAATGAATGTGCTTTCTCTCTTTTATTACTTAATTTGTTTTTTTCTTTTTATTATATTACAGAAAGAGTTAATGTTACTATGTTACAAGCTCAAATTCAGTGTTTGATGTGAAAATTTTAATACTTCCATAAAAAACCACAACTTAATGTGCACAATTTGGTAAAAATATTGAATACACAGTTGAACCTGATCTATGCGAATATCAAGGAGAAGGAAGAAGATTACTTATAACTCTGAATTACTTACAAATAAGATTTTGATAATGCATCATGTTTTTTTTTCCTTCAAAAAAGCAATACAATGGGCCTAAATGTGTTGTTAGCTAATGCTGGATTTCTGACAATGAAGTCATTAATCCTCTTGCTCTCCAATATTTTTCACTGATGGATGGGGCACTAGAAGTGACCGGGCATATTTGAAGGTGGTCTCGATCCATTTCCTCTTGCAGATCACATAGAGGACAGAGTGGTGAAGAATATATCCCAATTCTGTTTAAATGTTTATGGGCCTAAATGTGTAAAATGTTATAAACAAACAGGTTACCAGATGCCTGTAAAACTTTTATTTTTATAAAGTAGTGGTGCAGATTTTTTAAGGAATGTATCGTTCAGTCATGGCTATGGAGATTTATGCTTTTTCAGGGTGTGGTACAGGACAAGGCATATTATTGAACTCCATTTTAAACTTGTTGAGATATTTATTTGCACCTTTGTAAGATAACAAATTACTAAATCATTATACAATCTCAATACTTTTCTTTTATCCTGCTTTGTAATGTTTGACATGTCCGAAATTATATTGTATTTTTTAACAGAATATTGCTAAGAATGGCATCTAACTTCCTTGATCTCATCGATCCAAGAGTATTGTATTATCTAGTATGATATGTACTCCAATTTCTTGGAGTATCTTTGAGAAATAGCATCTTTACTATATGAATGCTTCAATCTGAAAATATTAAACTATATTATTTCCAATTTTTTGGAAAGATGCTGTGAAATGGCATCTATCTTCCTCGGACCCATCAGTAGAAGCATATTGAAAATTCTTGCATTGCTATGACAATAGTGTGTGGATATTTTCTCTTAACAATACATTCCTATGACGTTTGATGACATATTTCGCATATTATACTTGATTTTATAATAATCTTGGCCATGCCAAGAATAATGTCAATTTATATTTTTAACACTTGTAACATGATATTACACAAACTAATCATTGGTTATATGAACATAATTGAGATATAGAAATTGACAATGATCATCATCTCTATAAATTAATTATATTCCAGATAGCAAAAGAATAATACTGAATTAACAAAGTGAAGTTCATCTTTAGTTACAATATTTCTGGGGATACATTTAATAACTGTCTCAGTACATTAAATATATAGCATTAAAACTGAATATATTAAGACTCAACCAGATATTGACCTGAAATTCTTCAAATCTGAAAATGTTTAAGTTTATTCATGCAAAAGTGAACATATCCATATTTAACTGTGAATTTTAAAGGAATATTTTCTTTCTAGGTTTAATTTCAGAGTCAAAGTTACTTTTATATACTAAAATTAATATGCTTCCATTTTAACAGTTTGCCTACTCAAATATAGACCAAACTTTTATGCCAGTTCTGAAAATTTGTGTTTGGTGGACACGTTTACTTCTGCGTGTCAGTTCCTCATTTAAAAAAACACTTAAACTATGAGGATGCTTCTATATATGAATGAATATGAATTTATTGAGTACCTGAGTGTATACATGGGCTGTCCATGAACTTGGGCCCTAGCCTCTCTGTCATGGGGCATCCCTCTGCCATTGTCTAAATATAATTTTGATGTGTATTGTTTATTCTATGACAACAGTTAATTAACCTTGTTCAAACCTGTCTTTTTCACTTTCGTCTTTTTGGTTCTCTTATTTTCACCAAATTCTCTCATATTTTCTTTTCTATAAGTTCATTATTATTTTATATTACCCATTCCATTCTACAGTATAATTTTCTCTGTTTTCTTATGTTTCCTGGTTAAAAATTTCCTACACTTCTCTTATTCACTTTCTTCTTAACTCTGACATTTCCATATCCTTTACTCACATACTTGACATTAATCCTAAACTCTTATTTCCATCCCCTCTATTACACCTGATCACAATTCACTTATTTTAGGGGGTTATAAACTATCCCTAAGCCAATTATGAGCATCCTCTTTATGCACATTACTCCCTCCATTTTAGAGCTCCATTCTTTAATCAAACCGTTCCATTCACTTCTGTACAATAAGCCTGAACCTCATAGGGTCCTTCTCTTACTAACCTTCTTGAGTCTTTTTTCCAATAAATTCCCAGCCTACAATCTTTTTTCTTCTTTATCCTCTACCCCTGTCTCAGCCACTGCTAGTAAGTGCATTTTTACTTTCTCTACTGGTAAGTAGGGGAAGTATTGTATTCCACCCAAAAATTTGATGCTGAGATTTCACCGGAAATACATGTTTTGAGACCTCCTGAATCCAAAAAAAGCATTTTTAGAAAAAGGTCCCTGTGTCTGTCTGTGTGTCTGTGTGTCGGTCTGGGTGGCTCAGTTGGTTAGACGCTGGCCTACTGATCCCAAGGTCGCAGGTTCAAACCCGGCCCAGGCCGATGGTTTTTAAGTGTGCTTAAAAACGACAGCTCCATGTCAGTAGGTTTACTGGCATGTAAAAGAACTCCTGCGGGACGAAATCCCGGCACACCGGCAACGCTGATGTGATCCTGACAATTGACAGCATCGTTAAACAACAAAATATTTTTTTTTTTTTTTTTGTGTCTGTGTGTCAGTCTGTCAGTCTGCGGACAGCATAACTCAAAAACGAAAAGTCGGTTAAAAACCAAAGTTGGTATTTAAGTTTAATGTCTTTCAAGGATGTGACATGAAGATTTTGAAGAAAATAGCTCCACCCTAAACTACCCTTTACATGGAAAATTTTTCCAAAATTTTGATTTTCTTGAAAATGGCTCTAATGATTTTGATTACAATGTCATATGCTTGAGATATTTTGATGACAAATGAAATGTATATCTTGAATTTTCTGGCTATAGCCCCTGTAGTCATATTTACTCTGGACGACTTGCATAACTGGTAAACCGTTAGAGATAGATCTTGCTAAAATACACAATTTATATCTCAATAAATTTTCTTGTAGGTCGAACCATTTCGGAGATATTCCTTGTTATGTGTGTGAGTTTCAGAAAACTTAGAACTTTCGTGAAATGGGTCATCGTTGTTCATTTTTTTATATGTTACGTGTGCAAAGAGAACGGAATCTCAAAGCTTTAAAAGATTTGACTATCGCACAAAGCCTACTGTATTCTAATATTCTCCTTGCACCTACAAGGAAATAAGCAATAAGATGATTTGTACAAATGTTTATTTTAACTAACACGAAGAAGATATAGGAATAAGAGTTTGTAAGAATGGTTAGTACAAAAGTAGAGAAAGTCATGTGAGTGCAACACATCAGATTTTTTCAAACAATGCACCAATGAAACCTTAAAACTTGCTTCTTTTCAAACCATCACATTTCCAGAAATCCAAGCTCATGGTCCTATTTCTCCAATTTTACCCTATTCTGATCCCACTGTTGCTCTAAACTCCTGCAATTTTTTCTTACTCATAAGTTCAATCCCTTCCCTTTTGAATTCTTGTTGCTGCACTATATTGTCCAGTTCCAATATGCTTCCGTGTGGTGTGGACACAATACTTGATTCTGAGGAGACAGCTTCTCCACCCCCTTTTGCCTGTTGTCACATTGTTTGTACCAACTGTTTCTCCAGAGAAACAATTCTTCGCTGTGACGTCATCGCCTCTCCGCTTGTTTGACCTTGATGTTCCCGCACACTGCTCTGTGTTGACATCCCTTCTCTTCTGACTTGGCCTTGAAGTTCCTGTGTGTTTTGCCGTGACATATCTCCCGTCGTTTGACCTTGAAGTCCCCATACTTTCCGATGTAAGGTATCCTGTTTTCTTGCTCTGTTGGTATACTAGCATGTGGACAAAACGACCCTTGGACTTCCGCTTTCTGTTTCCACATCTTGCTGACTCATATCCTCTGGATGTGGTCTGTAGATGCAACTTATTTCCTTTTTGCCTGTAGTAGCTGGCTTCCCAGTGATCCATAACTGCATGTTTGTTATATACGTGTTCTTTCCCCCCACTCTTGCTTCTTTCATATCTCGTACCAGTTCCCTCCTGATTTCTATCGCATGTCTTGATAGGTCCCTATTAATAAAAATGTCTGTCCTTTTAAGTTTCTTTGCAGCTGTAAGATTTCATATACAGTATTCATTGACGTAAACTTCACTATGATCACTCTCTTGCCTGTTTGTCTCTCTACCCTAAAGGCATCTGCTATTTCCCATTGTTCTATTTTCATCTCCAGCTTTTGTTCCAAAATATTCACCACTTCAGATAGGGTCCGAACTCCTCTTCTTTCTTCAACTCTTATGAAGACTAAATTAAGCTTTCTATTCCTATACTCCAGTGCTTCTATCCTTCTTTTAAGGTCCTCTACCTCCTTCTTGAGACCTGAGACTTCTTCTTGAATCTCTTGCTTATCTCCTGGGACATTAAGCTTCTATATATAGTTTTTGGCTATGAAAAATACAAATAAAACCTCTTAACTTTGCTCAATGTAGTCTCCTTACACTTTATACATTTTCTCCTCATTTTGGAAGCTTGTAGATTCATTCTTCAAAGAAACGGAGGTTGAGTCATCAACCAGTTGCACACACAATCTTAGACTTCTCAAATTATTTCCCTTCTGATATTTCTTTCAAGGGTGTAAACAAGAAATAATTGGAGGGAAACAAATGTGGACTGTATGGATCCTGTGCCAGGTCTCACAGATTTGCAGCCTGACCTCTTTTTGAGATCTGAGTAACAACCTCAGAACCCACATGGCATAGACTTTTCTGAAGTTAGATACTCTTGTGATGATGGTATCAGCACCTTAAAAGTGATTTCATTAATGCTCAATCGCAAGATAATGAACTATACTTGTGTTATCTGTGAGACTTGTCCTTGGGTGTAGATTGTGTGTGTCATTTTTTATGCTTTCTTGCCCATCCATAAATTTGTTGGCCCAATCAAACAGTTGGGTCCAAGAAAGTGTAGCATCCCACACTGTGCCATCAACCTATTCAAAATTTCAGTTTTACACCTTCCTTTGTTAAAAACTTTATTTTAATGCATTGTGCAACAGCCAATAAGGACCTGTTTCTCACTTTTGGCTATACTGAAGGGAGGGAGGAGAAACAGCTCACAAAGCATGCTTATAATGCATTAACCTTTAATACTCATTCTACTTGTCCTCTCAGGATTGTCAAGAAGACAAGGGGCTAAACAGTTTATATTTAATTAACCCTCATACATATTAAAGGGAGGGGAGAGAAACAGCTCACAAAGCGTCCTTATAATGCTTTGACCATCAATGATCACTCTGCCTGCCCATGACTGCTCTCTACCTGTCTGCTTAGGGTTGTGGGGAAGACAAGGGGCTAAACAGTTTTTGTTTGACTCACCTTCATACATAAAATGACCACCGTTGTGCTTGTCATTGTAATGTAACAAAAATGTCCAATAAAACTGAATATGATATAGTATGAATGATTATGCCATATTTTTCCTGTTATGCAATCAATATAAGTATGCAAGAGTGAACAAGCAGAAATTGAGATTTCTTAGTCAGTTTTAAAAGTGTTGGTTTGACAAATTTATATGTGACATTAGTTGCCTGCCTTATGTATATTTCCAATTCTGTTTCAAAAGCAGCAGATTATGAAGGGAAGATTTATATTCATAAAAGAAGGTTTAAACTGAGACAGAATATTAGAAGACCCCAAAAGAAAATCGTTTATGTGAATATTTGTTAGGAGTGTAATTTGTTTTTTGATGTTGGTATGAGTTGGTTAAATGACGAAAACGTGTTACTAATGTTCATTGTTACGAACAATTAAGTTTGTTTAAAGACGTCATAAACATTTCCATATTTAATTTTAATATATACTAAATTAATAAAAGAATTATATGTGTTTAATATTGAAAGCGAAGGGAGAATGGTTAGGGATCACTTCCCTAACAATGCGGGAACTATTTGATGAACGCATACGCGGATGTACACGTGGCAGTCGGAATCTTAGACTTGCAACTAAAAGAATTGGGACTAGTGTCTGTATATTCAAGGTGAAAAGACGTATTTTGGTAGAGTGTGAACATTGTAGAATGTTTACCAGACTTTCATCAAGCTTTTGTTCCACTTTTTGAAAAAGTGGAAAGACTTAAATAATCTAAAATGGTGCTAAGAGGATTTTTTAAAATGTAAAATAGAGAAAAAGTGTTAATAAAATAATACATTGTGGTGAAGAAACATCGTGTGATTTTTCATTCCATCTGTTACCACGCCCTGAGAGAAGAAGAGCCACATTACTCAAACTTGAAGCTACTCTTCAGTAAAAACAGCATCAAAACAATACACCACATTAGGCCTGATACTTTAAACAGGATGAAGTAGTCTGATGGTATAACAGTGTGCAGTTTCTACACTATGTAAATTGCACAGGAAACTTCAGGTGGCATATTAAAACACATTGTAAGCAGAGACTATGTGGATGCTCTTTGCTTTATTATAGTATTCTGTTTAAAGGTGAAAAAAGAAGTCTGGAAATTCTCCCTGTTAATCTCCAGAAAATTTAAAATATCCCAACCTTTTCCTATTGTTACTCTCATTCAGGGTTGCCAACATTTAAAAGTAAAATTATCGTATCAGCCACTCAAAATTATAGATTTAAATTCAGAATTATCGTACATCATAAACCATATGCTACAACAATAAAAATATCATTATAATGCTTATGAAAATATAAGAGTAATGATGTTTATTATATCCATTTACAAGATTGATGAACTCAACCAGTGTTACAACTTTAGCACTTAGGTTTATTGCACTATTCATCTGAAAGTTCATCTTCTTCAATCGTTGCAGCATTGTACAAATTTGTTGTTGAGATAAACCTTAACATCTTCTCGGTGACTTGCAGATTTTGAGATGTACCACATGCTTTCGTAAGCTGAGACAACAAAATGAGTTCATTTATCGTATCTAGTGCCAATCTGTTTCTAACTTTAGTTTTTATTAAACCCAGTATAGAAAAAAAAAACTCTTTCACAAGAAGCGCTTCTGTGGGGCAACAAAATTACTGATAATGCAAAGGTCACTAGTTCTTTGAAATCAGTATTTCCACCAAGGTGACACATGTGTTTAGCAACACTCCAAAAACTGTCAGGTTCAGGCATGTTCTTTGTTTCATACGGAATATCACGTATTCCGAGTTTTCGTCAGTGATCATCAATTTTCTGAACAGTGCCTTCATTGAGATTATCAGACCTGGGCACACTAGCAATAAGGGGATAAAGGGTTGGAGGCTTAGTAGGGCTGGAAACGGTTGCCATGGGGTGGAGGGCAAAAGTGGTGTCGCTATTGTAGTTTCATTTCGCTGGAGTGACAAACCAGTGAAAATGATATATCGCCGATATCGAACTATCATGCATTCAAATTATCGTACACCCCCATAATTATTGTATGGGTTGGCAACCATGTTAACAAACTTTACAATTATCGTATGCCCCCATAGTTATCGTACGAGTTGGCAACCGTGCTCTCATTGTAGTTTTGCTTAAGAATATTTATTCCAATTATTCAAGAAATTAAAGGCATCACAATGCTATATGTCAAATGGTGGAAAAATATTACTGCAGTAACAGTCAGTAAGTTAAATCAAAGTACATTTCACAGCAATAAGAAATTTGGCAACACATCTGTTTAAATGTTTTTGCACTGAATATGCTTGGTTGGGTTAAAAATATTACTTAATACATTGTTCAAAAAGGTATTTCTTATGCAAAATTTTATTTGCTGGCATGTATCCATTCTTTCTTGCAGATCCGTCAGTTTGAATGGTGCTACAGTGGCTCAAAGAGACTGAAGTTTAATGCAATCCTTACAACATATGAAATTGTCCTTAAAGACAAAGCTTTCCTTGGAAGTCTTAGCTGGGCAGCCTTAATGGTAGATGAGGCACATCGCTTGAAGAATGATGACTCATTGCTTTATAAAGCATTAATGGAGTTTGATACAAATCATCGACTGCTCATTACTGGTACACCTCTCCAGAACAGTTTAAAAGAGCTTTGGAGTTTACTACATTTTATAATGCCACATAAGTAAGTATATTGTATGTGTACACAGATGCTTAAATTTTAAAATTATTTCAATTATATCTTTTGAGTTCCTAAGGTTCACGTCAAACCTCCGATCTTCAGAGGCTCCATGGCTGTAGTTAATCACAGGCGTGCAGTGCTGCCTAGGCAGAACTAACTTCATCTCGCTTAGAATTACTAGATTAATGCTCAGGTATTAATAGTTTATTACAAACTTAAAACTTATGTCATATATAAACAGAATAGTTGTGCAATCATGTAAGAAAAAAGAGCATAGTTTTAGCTTCAGCCATTTGGTATTTATATGCAATTATATTTAGGTGTATTTTGTTAGAAATGAAGCAAACCTTGAGCTGTTAACAGAGGTGTGAATAACCTTTGTGAATAAATATACGGTTGTGCTTCCCCCTTTTTCCTAATACACCTCTGAGCAGGGGACAGAACAGATACATAATGTGTAGTTCTATGACATGTCGCTTATAACATTCCGCTAAGTAAAGCAAGTGATAGTGTTAATGATAGAAGAGGAAAAAAATATGTTTTACGTAGTTAACGACCACAAAGTCAGTCAGTTGGTTAGATGCTGGCCTACTGTTCCCAAGGTTGCGGGTTCAAGTCCAGCCCAGACTGATGGATTTTAATTGTGCTTAAAAACGACAGCTCCATGGCAGTAGATTTACTGGCATGTAAAAGAACTCCTGTGGGATGAAATTCTGGCACACCAGCAATGCTGATATGATCCTGGCAGTTGACAACAAAATAATTTAATTTAACCATAACAAGTTGTTTATAGGGTGTATGAGCTTTTTAAAAGGAATTCAAGTGACAAAGAAAGGTGCAAACTTGATTTTAAAAAGTGCTAAGAGTTCACTGCTGCAGTGTGTGGAATAAATCAATCCATTTCTATTGCCATTTGTTTAGACTAACTGATTACCCAAATTTTACATAAGTTTTGGTCTACAGCTCCACTTAATAGCTCTCTGTAAAACACATAGCAAAACACTCTGCACATGCTACTATGTTTATCTCTTTCACGCACAACCATACGATATGGCTATGTTGTAGCACTCTCCTATTGGCTACTGCCATGTGCAGGAGATTTGACGTGGATAATAGCATTAGTTTCTCTCATGGGGGTACAAAGAGGGGAAGGAGAAAGAAAAGAAAAGTAATTCACTCAAGCAAAGTGCAGTTTGTCCAGATTGTTGTGATACTCCCCCACTCCTGAAGCATAGATGTGCAATAGAAGAGGCGTGCCCACATGCATAATAGGAGAGATGAGGATCAGTGTATCGCTTGCTCTCACTGTGATAACTATACAATAATTACAATTACAATTACACAGACCCTCTGTGTAAATCACAAATGATAGGTAGCTATAGTTATATGTGTAACCATTAGGTTGTCCATCTCTGTAATACAAATTATAAATATAAATGTGTGACAATGTCAAAAACTGTATTGCAGTCTATTGACAATAAAGAATTTAATTTAATTAATTTAAATTTAATTTAATAATACGTGAACATACACTGCTTGTGTATGTGACTGCCTGAGTTCTGACATCACTCGCTTCATCCCCACCACTCAGGTCACTTCACCTTAATTTCTCCTCTCTCGCATATGTGAAGTGTCATCATGATCTGGGCAAACTGTAAACAAAGCAAAGGTTTTCAGGAAATTGCCCTCACTCAGCTAACATTGTTTTCTTCTTTCCAAAATACAGCATTAATTTATTTTGATAAAAATATCACAAATTTGAGATAACAGCTAGGCAAGTAAAATCTATAGTTAAATACAATTAATGTTTCTATTTCTCATACAGGATCATTATATTATATGGTAATCCATATGTGGGCTCTCTCCACTGCACATAAGAACAGGCGGCGCCGTGGCCGAGCGGTTAGCACGCTCGCCTACCACCTAGGCGGCCCGGGTTCGATCCCAGGGACACGCATGTGGTATTCGTGGTGGACGAAGCGGCGTCAGGGCGGGTTTTCTCCGGGTACTCCGGTTTCCCCCGCCATCTCATTCCACCGGTGCTCCATCTTCATGTATCATCAGTGTCACCGCCTGCGGTGCCGTAGTAGTAAAAGCGGGCGTTAAACACTACAACAACAACAACACATGAGAACTGAGAGTTGCTGGGAAAATGCTACATGCAGAGGTGCACCAAAATTCTTACCTTACAGTAGATGTTGAAAATGTTGACTTTGCTCTCAATCTGGCAGCATATTCATTAAAATTTTTCTTTTAAAATTTGCCATATGATAGTGTTACTAATTGAAACAGTTCCTATACAAATACTTGTTGCAATTAATTGAAAATGTGTCGAAAAATACTCTTGTAAATTAATAGTGTCCAGAATCTTGAAGAAAAAGTAATGGATAAAGAAAATAACATGAACACATTGGGTATTTAATGTGACATAAGTGCTTTTTGTTACATTGTTAGATTGCACCTAATATGAACATATGCATAATGTGGAAGTCATGCAAACATTATACATGTATGCACTCATGAATAAGTTCTTTTCTTCTTCTCATTCCACATTAGTTGTTAGCTAATGCTGGATTTCTGACAATGAAGTCATTAATCCTCTTGCTTTCCAATATTTTTCACTGATGATATTGAAGAGAGCAATAGCAGTAATAGTAACCGCTTTTTAGAGAGCACCATATTTTTATGTTTTGGCAGTCACATCGCTCTCTCACAACCCCCAGAATGTCTGGAGGATCACACCTGTTGTTGGTTTACAGGTCTCACCGACCTGACTGGGAGAGTTATCAAAATAAATTCACCGACCATATCCTCTGATTACCAATTAGAGGACGTATTACATGCCATGACAGGTCAGCATGCTAGGGGTTAAGATTTTATAGAGAAATTAGAGAAATGGAGAGGTTGGAAAAATAAAGACTCCCTAGCCCTCGGGAACCCTAATAGCATCGGGGTCGGAAGAGAACAAGAGATGACCAAGGTAAGGTCAGATAGAAAAGTTACAGTGAGGAGTAAAATACCAGTAAGTGGAAATAATGTTCTGCTCAGCTTGGGTACCTTGTGGTTGCTATTCACATATTCCCTAGACGGAGATCCTTGAGTCTATGGATGAAATGTGGACGCCCTTTTTCAACCCTGAAACAAAGCGCCAGTCAGCTCAATGGAAGCACACAGACTCACCGTCACCAAAAAAATTTCGGGCGAGCGGCAGCGCTGACAAAATGATGGTGGCCATCTTCTGGAACAGCAGTGGTGTAATCCTCACTCACTGCATTCCAAAGGGCACTACGGTGACAGCTGTATCCTACCAAAATGTTTTGAAGAATAAACTCCTCCCATTATTGCGTAAAAAACAGGCAGAAAAGGTTGGACTTGTGCTCTTTCATGAAGACAACGCACCAGCACATCGGGCGAACGCAACGCAGGAGTTTCTTCCTGACAACTTAGACGTGATTGGTCATGCTCCCTACTCATATGACCTGGCTCCTAGCGACTTTTGACTGTTTCCCACAATGAAAGACACTCTCTGTGGTCACAGATTCACTAGTCGTGCCGCTATTGCCTCAGCGATTTTCCAGTGGTCAAGACACACTCCTGAAGAAGCGTTTGCAACGGCCATGGAATCATGGCGTCGACATTGTGAAAAATGTGTATGGCTGGAGGGAGATTACATTTTTACATTAGTGAAAATACCAAACTATAATAGAACCTTGATTATCCATTATAACAGAGAGGGTGGAGTTGATGGTTAACCAAAAATGACAGATAATCCGTCTTAACGTAAACAGTAGGTTTACTAGACATTTACATGAACAACTCACTAAACATATGAATCTTCTGTTACATTTCTTTAAGAAAAATGGTGATAAAGTGAGTGTTGTCTCTGCATGGTAAGAAGTAACAACCTTTGTTCCATAAAACCAATACAAGTATGTGGTTACATTCCCATATAAATTTTTTGTCAATTTTACAGCTACATCTCTAAATAACAACAGTTATTATGATTACTATGTTCTTGTCTGATTGCATGAGCACTTTGTGATTTGAAATTGTTGTTGTTAGCTAATGCTGGATTTCTGACAATGAAGTCATTAATCCTCTTGCTCTCCAATATTTTTCACAATGATATTGAAGAGAGCAATAGCAGTAATAGTAACCGTTTTTTAGAGAGCACCATATTTTTACGTTTTGGCGGTCACATCGCTCTCTCTCAACCCCCAGAATGTCTGGAGGACCACACCTGTCGTTGGTTTACGGGTCTCACCGACCTGACCGGGAAAATGATCAAAATAAATTCACCGACCATATCCTCTGATTACCAATCAGAGGACGTATTACATGCCATGACAGGTCAGCATGTTGGGGTTAAGATTTTATAGAGAAATGGAGAGGTTGGAAAAATAAAGACTCCCTAGCCCTCGGGAACCCTAATAGCATTGGGGTCGGAAGAGAACAAGAGATGACCAAGGTAAGGTCAGATAGAAAAGTTACAGTGAGGAGCAAAACACCAGCAAGTGGAAGTAATGTTCTGCTCAGCTTGGGTACCTTGTGGTCGCTATTCACATACCCCCTAGACGGAGACCCCTGAGACATAAATTGTGTATTTTAGCAAGAATCGGAATTGAGATTAAAGGATTTGACCATACGCTGGTCATTATAACTGAGAAAACTTTTGTTGAACTGCAATTACCAATCAGAGGACGTATTACATGCCATGACAGGTCAGCATGTTGGGGTTAAGATTTTATAGAGAAATGGAGAGGTTGGAAAAATAAAGACTCCCTAGCCCTCGGGAACCCTAATAGCATTGGGGTCGGAAGAGAACAAGAGATGACCAAGGTAAGGTCAGATAGAAAAGTTACAGTGAGGAGCAAAACACCAGCAAGTGGAAGTAATGTTCTGCTCAGCTTGGGTACCTTGTGGTCGCTATTCACATACCCCCTAGACGGAGACCCCTGAGACATAAATTGTGTATTTTAGCAAGAATCGGAATTGAGATTAAAGGATTTGACCATACGCTGGTCATTATAACTGAGAAAACTTTTGTTGAACTGCAATTACCAATCAGAGGACGTATTACATGCCATGACAGGTCAGCATGTTGGGGTTAAGATTTTATAGAGAAATGGAGAGGTTGGAAAAATAAAGACTCCCTAGCCCTCGGGAACCCTAATAGCATTGGGGTCGGAAGAGAACAAGAGATGACCAAGGTAAGGTCAGATAGAAAAGTTACAGTGAGGAGCAAAACACCAGCAAGTGGAAGTAATGTTCTGCTCAGCTTGGGTACCTTGTGGTCGCTATTCACATACCCCCTAGACGGAGACCCCTGAGACATAAATTGTGTATTTTAGCAAGAATCGGAATTGAGATTAAAGGATTTGACCATACGCTGGTCATTATAACTGAGAAAACTTTTGTTGAACTGCAATTACCAATCAGAGGACGTATTACATGCCATGACAGGTCAGCATGTTGGGGTTAAGATTTTATAGAGAAATGGAGAGGTTGGAAAAATAAAGACTCCCTAGCCCTCGGGAACCCTAATAGCATTGGGGTCGGAAGAGAACAAGAGATGACCAAGGTAAGGTCAGATAGAAAAGTTACAGTGAGGAGCAAAACACCAGCAAGTGGAAGTAATGTTCTGCTCAGCTTGGGTACCTTGTGGTCGCTATTCACATACCCCCTAGACGGAGACCCCTGAGACATAAATTGTGTATTTTAGCAAGAATCGGAATTGAGATTAAAGGATTTGACCATACGCTGGTCATTATAACTGAGAAAACTTTTGTTGAACTGCAATTAGGGGAAAATGATGGTTCAAATGATAAAATGCAGAATCATAGTTAAACATTATTTGTTGATGTATTACGATAGGGTAGACAATGCCTACCCTGCCTACCCTGAGGAGCCGCGCCTGATAATAGGACACTTCAGTACCCATTTTCACACAGTTGGATATAAGGACACAAATGAAGCAGGGAAAACAGTAACAGAACCACTAGGTTTAAGTAATTTAGACCTTATATATAATAAAAATAATACACCAATTTTCTGCACTATAATGGGAATTCAACCAACTCAGACCTAACATTGGCAACTGCAGACCTCTCACACAGCATCAAGAGGAAAACTATGTATGATAACAGTGGTCATAGAATGATAATATAGTCAATACCTATCAGAACTAAACCAGAATCCCAACCTAAGTGGAAGAAAACTTAATGGAACTTAAAAAAGGCAAAGTGGAAGCATTTTGAGGAACATATTGAACAAAGTATAACCAAAACAAAATTTAACTTTGAAGAAGAGACATCAGATAACAATTGTAAAATATTTATTACTACAAGTCGCAAAACAACATATCCCAGGAGAACAAGTTCAGAACTATACTATTCAGACTATTCTGGTCTGGAAAACTCACAGAACTGAAAAAAGAAAGAGAAAGTGCAGCCGAAAAGACAAAGAACCCAATGGGCGTAATGAAATGGAGACAAAGGTCAGCAAGTGTAAGAGGAGAAATGACAGAACCTAAAAACAGGCCTTCAGGACTTTTCTGGAAAAACTGGACTATAGAAAAAATGGTGCCAAAATATATAAATTCATCAGAAGATTAGTCAATAAATTAGGAACTAAAGAAAAAATCCAGTAATATCAATGGGGAAAACGGTTTCTGAGGGTGATAAAATAGCAAAAGAATTTACAAGACATTTCACCAAAACATCCCTGACTTATAAAAAGGTTAAAAGAGTGGAGAAACTTACAAGGAACAAAGTGAAACATCAAAGTAAAAACACACATACCAAAATTTTCAATGCAGATTTCAGTATCCAAGAACTGAAACAAGCAATAGCCAGATTAAAGAATAAGAAACAGCCAGAACTGATCACATCTATGCAGAATTTATGAAACACCTTGGCCCCAAAGTCATAAAAATTTGTCCCCAACTGTACAACCAAGTGTGGTCCCAGCAAATTGGAGAAAAGCAGTCTAGTGCCCATACTGAAGCACAATAAAGCAATGGAAGAGATAAATAGTTATCAACCAATATCCCTGACAAGCATCATGGTCAAAATTATGGAAAGGATGGTGAACTCTAGATTAAATTGGTATCTGGAAAACCAAAAACTTGTATCACCCATACAAGCTGGCTTCAGAACCCATCATACAATATCACAACAAATCTTAAAATTAAGCCAATGCATTAAAGATTCCCCAGACAACAAAGAAACAATGGTAGTAGTCTTTGTAGATTTTATTCAGCTATTACATAGCTGTGGGAAAAAATTCATCCCATTTTCTTTTCTTTTTTTTTCAAATAACTAGAACTAAGTTTTACACTTATCTAATAGTTTGGTCTTCACTGTATAAATCACATTTACTAGATATTACTCCTATGAGTAATTCTATTACAACAACATCACACTGATTTTAAAGCACGAAGTCCAAGGGTTTGGTTCTTTTCAATCTTTGTACTGTGTTGCTGTTTGCTAGCATATACAGTACATCTGCATTTTCATGTGCATGCAACCGTCCCTCATGCTCAACCGCAGCAGCCCCAACCTCTTCACTGACAAATGCCACATTCAGGTCCCCGCGGATACCGCCATTGCACACATACCAAGGTGCCCCCACCATAGCCCCCAGTACCCTATTCTGAAATCTCTGAATGAGACTTCAAAGAAAACGAATGTCGAAACCATTCAGAGATTTCAGAATAAGGCACCAAGGGCCATAGCAAAAGCACCCCGGTATGTATGCAATGACAATATCCACAGGAACCGGAATACAGCATTTCTCAGTGAAGAAATCAAAGCTGCTGCAGTCAAGCATGAAAGACGGCCACATGCACATGAAAATACAGAAAAAGCGGCTCTTATTCAACACGAAAAGTTGATCAGACTCCCATTCAATACATGGCACAAGAGAAATTTTACACATACACTAAAGACTCAGGAGAGCTTTCTTTCCAAAATTCAAGACATCAAGAAGGATGTACACCTTCCTAATTCAAAGAAAAACTTCATATCTAAAGTCAATCCGACACAAACATTAGACATCACATATTATTTACACCTGACAGAAGAAGTTAAGAAAAGTGATACTCCAACTAGTGTTCTAAAATTATTGGCATTAGAGACAATCCATACTAGATTCCCAGAACACGAATGGCTCAATATTTATACTGATGGATCACTAATATCAAACCAAGATGGAACTACAAACTTTGATGGAGAAATTGAAGCAATTCGAATGGCCCTACAAAATCTTTTGTACAGAATTTCACATTTTCAGCAAGCAGTTATTCTCTCAGATTCCAGGGCAGCAATTATAGCAATTACTTCCAAGTTGTCACCAAAAAACCAAACTATTGTAGAATGTTGGAAGATGCTTATCCATCTAACAGCACTTCAAAAACACCTAGTCTTCCAATGGATACCAGCTCACTGTGGACTGAGTGGTAATGAGAAAGCTGATTTTCTTGCAAAAAAGGGTACCAGCAATGTGCAGAAATCAATAGTTAATCTACCATTTTATGCAGCTAAAAGATTAGTCAACTCTGAATTCAAAAAAATTATTGCAAAATATTACTATGAAAAATCAAAAAATAAAAGATGGGAACTACCAAACATTCAAACAGTAATTCCTGAGTATCCTAAAAAAATGGCAGGTGCAACCTTCAGGTTGATTACAGGACGTGATTGTCTGGCAGAACATTTATGCAGAATTGGGATATATTCTTCACCACTCTGTCCTCTATGTGACCTGCAAGGGGAAATGGACCAAGATCACCTTCAAACATGCCTGGCCACTTCTAGTGCCCCATCCATCAGTGAAAAATATTGGAGAGCAAGAGGACTAATGACTTCATTGTCAGAAATCCAGCATTAGCCAACAACAATAATAACATTTCCAGTATATTACCTAGCAAAGCCATGAAGCGTATCAGAAAGAATGTGAAACTGCCCGGTTGTTTATTTGAGCATATCGCATAAACATGGCTAGATGGTGTGCATACACTCTGTTCAGATGCAACCATATCTCCAGGACAGCAACGTTTCATATATCTACAGGTGCGAGAGATCATCTGTTTGTGTTTTATCACTGACTATACACCAAGTTCCTGATATTTTGCTCTTCTAATAAACAAGAGAAGAAGCAATTGTAACACTCAACCACAAGGTCAATACGCCTCAATGCTTTGCCAGGTAATAAATCACCATTCAGATTACTAAAAAGAAAATCATTGGAGCAAGAGTTCCCTTTAAATCAAAAGTGACCCTTTAAATCAAATAATTTTAAAATTTACGTCCCACATTTTGCTTACTTAAAATAAGGTAAATAATAACCAGTATACTTGAAATTAAAATGAATTAATGATTTGAAATTAAAATGTAAGTAATACACAGAAGAAAGCATCAGAACAACCTCTTTACTAGAATACATACATGTTCATTCTGTATTCAGTTTGTAACGTTTGTCATGCTTCCTTGGGGATAGGAATTGGGTCTGCAATATTCTTTTATTGTGTCCATCATTCAAACTGCAACTTTTTGTGAAGGAATAGTAAACCTGTCAGCAACTGGTTACAATAATGGACACAACAGGCTGCATTTACCATTTTCATATTAACATTGCATATTCTTTACTAACCGTAAAACCTTCACGTAACATGTAAAACAACAAACTTTACTCTTCACCAAAGTAAGTCCAATTTGTATATTCAAATTGATCTCATTACATATTGAACTTAACATGGGAATGTGGATTGTATTCAAAGTGAACTATGTACTTAAATTGATTTCAGTCCTCATGAAAACATAGTAATTCTTTGAATGCAGTTTTTTGAGTCACTTTAATTACACTCACCTTCACTTATAAAATGTTGAGTATAAATAAAGTGACACAAAAAACCAGATTCAATACATCAAGAATACTTCACTGTTAATATTGTTTCTATTTTTAATATTTACAGTAAAACTTTGTTTACACGTTTTCCAGGGGATCAAAGGAAGAAAACGTATAAGTGTGAAAAACACATTGAAAGTAGCAAATAAGAATTGGAAAATTTTACAGCATATGGGTTACAGTTAAGAAGTGAACAACAAGAAATAATAATAGGATGTTTAACTATAATTGGCAATATGAAACAATACAAACACAAGAAAAATGCACCAAATAAAAATAAGTACAAAGAAAGTTGACTCACTTTGCGACGTAGCCCATTATCATGGCTTGTTTTTTTGTTAGCCGCGGCCGCCACAGCGTGAACGGTACAATTTAGCCATCATTTGCTCAGAAACCTTATGGCTCATCACAAAATGTTCATTTTTTCTGCCATGAATGTGGGTCTGCTAATTTGTAGAAACATCTAACATACAGGCGCTTTCTTCAATTTCCACTGCCTTAGCTACAATTGTAATTAAGGTAGATGGAGCAACCTCTAATTTCTTAGCAATTTCTGTGCACTTCTGCTGGCACTTTTCTTCACTACGTTCAAAATGCGTAACTTTTCAGCAGCCATAATGCACTTCATTTTTCCTTTCACCCATGTTCATTAATGAGGTTAATCACACCTGAAACAGAGAACAAATGGCTGAAGCAAGTTCGGTTTGGTTTACACAACTTTGCTCAAAATATGTTCAAGGTCACTCCACTTCCGCACTAAGGGATATTTTCCAAGAAATGTACTACCTGACAAGCCCATGAGGCATGTCAGAAAGAGTGTGAAACTGCAGATTTGTTTATGTGGGCATATCGTACATACACAGTGAGACACTGTATGCACATTCTGTTCAGAAGCAGTCATGTCTTCAGGAAAGCGACGTCTCATATATTGGTAGGCCCGAGAGATCATCCTTTTGTGTTGCGTTACTGACTGTATATCAATCATTAGTATTTCATTATTCTAGCCAACAGATAACAAACGATCAGAGCACCCTGACAACCAATGTCAATATGCCTGGGCACTTTGCCAGATAGTACATTGTGAGTCATAAGTTTTGACTTCGAATATTTCTTGAGATTTTAAAGAAGGAAATATTATAAACATACAAACAGTGCATTTTGCTCTTGGGGGCATAAGCTATGATAATATGAGCGTAAAAATTGTGTAAATGAAATAATTTGCTGTAATATGCTATAGGATTTTTGCCAGGGCTGCTGAAAAAAAACTGTATAAGTGTGAAGCCTATAAATGAAGCTTTACTGTATAGTAATTGTTGCTGTGCTCAAGCAATGTAACTTGAATATTTGTTCCAAAACAAGATGTTGATCTTTGCCGTGCACAGGGAATTTTCATACCAGAACATAAAATAGGGGAGCTGTGGAGATAATGTTGGTTGATGGCTAAATAATTAAATTGAATGATGGATAATCAAGGTTTTAGTGTAGGTGCTTGCATGTGTAAGAATTGCTATTTTCAAACTTATTGATTCTTTTTTTTTTAAATAATAAATGAACCTCTTTATAGATTTGATAGCTGGGAGGAATTTGAGAAAGAACATGAGAATGCAGCTCAGAAAGGCTACTCTAAACTTCATAAGCAGCTAGAGCCATTTATTATACGTAGAGTTAAAAAAGATGTGGAGAAGTCTCTACCTGCTAAGGTAAGTTTGAAAGGTATTTGTAGCTACTGTATAACATTCTTGAGGTCCTTCTTTCTTTCTACAGTAATATCAAGAGTCTTTAGAGAACCTATACTAATAACTTGTGAACAGCATTTTTCAATTTTGAATGTGTATCTTTATTACATGATAACACCTGCCACTCATCTTTGTTAGGATATGTGCTTTATTCACAGAAAGTTCTCCTTCCTTCCTTCTTCTCTTCACTAATACTAATTGCACAGAGAACAGCTGTGCAGCATAAAATATCTTCTTGCCTCTTTGAAGGGAATATTGGGTACATTTAGGCCTGCAAAACAGTTTATATTCTCATATGCAGACACATTTTGTTATAAAGATCATCTCACTTTTAAAAAAGTGGAACTTCAAAATCTTTATATCTTGCCTTTTGGGATGTCTTCACTACAAGTAAAGCTCATACCTTCATCCCCATTGCCACTTTCATCCGTCATTTTTGTAACTTTTCAGAGGCATAAAGTTATTTGCAGACTGCATATTAAATGATGTTCAACTTGCTATTGCAAATGAGTATTGTTGTGAGCCATATTATCTCCACTCTTGGACAAAATCAAGTTTTACATGAATTCAAATAGTTTTTAGCATGCGCTTTCATGTTGTGAACTTGTGTTTCCTTGAAATCATATTTTGTCCCTGTGTAATTGGCATGTGAAAAGCGGGCATTGTAAATCATATGTCCAGTCACTTTTCTAAGGAGGTGGCTTTTCGCAGATGTGTAGGGGCCAAAACAAAAATATGCGTGTTCATGCTTTGGCCAATTACCTTCTGAAAAGAGCACCTCTAAACCTAAAAAGAGGCCATTCCTTCTTTCTAGCAGAGTTTTTGGAGTTGTGGATGAAGAAGAATACGACACAATTTTCATATCAGTAAGATCTCTTCACATTCACCACACTGAAATGTGCATGACTTCCATTACTAATTTCTTAAAAAAATGTGAAGGAAATAGTGAAATGAAATGAGTGATGCTCACTAAGTATCAGAAAGATGCAAAATTTATGTGAGGGGAAAAGGGCACCACATACCTGAAGATGATCTCTAAAAACTATTCACCTTCGTCCTAAAGAGAGGAAAGTCCATGGTTCACATCCCAGAACTACTATTCATTTTGCCAAACAGGTATAGAAGCAAATAAATGTGATGTGATATGTTGAATTTGTTCCTAAAGTTTTTTGTTAATAAAAAGGTTTGGTGATGATTGGAATAAGGAGGAAAAGATGCTTATTTTACAAAAAAATATTAAATACATTAGAGCCACTTAATTGTGAATATGGAAATCGGAATTGTGTGACTGTTTGGAAGAAACTAGTAGGCAGTATATAAAAACTGTTTGACAATGATGATGATGTATATTTAACCCTTTGCGATGCACAGCACAGTAAAACGTAGTGAAATGATAAATGGCCTGCTGTGCACAGCGTAATAGAACATAGAAATCTTGCTCTGCTTAAGCTCACCCCAGCTTTTAGGAGCTGTGTTGATGTAAACATTCTCCTGTTCCACTGTTACAACGATTGCAATGTGAAAAATCTAACAACAAACCATAAATATCACTTCTTACAACTTAGTGCAGTCGTGTAAGTAAGCAGTTTCCTGACCCATTTATAGCTAATTCAGAACCATGGAGGCTGTTCCAAGTACATCAGGGGCTAGAAAGTGCTGCAGTGATAAGGTAACAGATGAGGGAATACTTGCAGCAGTTTAGGAGGAATTAGGTCACAAAAGTAGCTCCGACGAATCTTGGTTTGGCGAGTTAGAGGAAGACGTGATAAGGATCAAAGAGACAGTGAAAGTGCTGAGGAACAGGTAACTAAGATTAATGCAAAGCAAACTGAAATTAAATTAGCACCTGCACATTAGACCTCCAATTTAACTTTCAATAAACTGGAAACATTCTCATCAGGTGTAAATCATTCTATTCCTCCAGGAAATAGATTATTTTGAACTTTTTAAGAAACTGGATGAAAACAGTAGGTATGCTGCTCAGATTCTAGCTAATGGTGGATTTACCTGAAACCCGAGATTACTTTTTGGGGGAGTTTTGTTTGTCCAATTGTAAGAAAAGCAATGACCTTGCTGTGCTTTCAGAAGATATTACAATACCTTCACCTGAATGGTGAATATTAGCTCTTTGCTGTTTCATCAAACAAATGTGATGTTTATAGGTATTGCAAATAACCAGATCTTTTACAAGAACCACAAATTTTTCATCAGGTACACATGTTCTTAAAGCAGGATTAATACTTCTCATTTCATCCAATAAGGACTTTTATGTTACTTTCTCTACTATGTATACTGAAGTAGAAGTATTGTATTCCACCCAAAAATTCAATGTCCAGTTCCCACCAGAAGTATATCTTTTGAGGCCCCCTCAATCCAAAAAATGCACTTTTAGAAAAAGATCTGCAAGTGAGAGAGTGTGTGTGTGTGTGTGTGTGTGTGTGTGTGTGTGTGTGTGTGTGTGTGTGTGTGTGTGTGGGTGGGTGGGTGGGTGGGTGGGTGGGTGGGTGGGTGGGTGGGTGTGTGGGTGGGTGTGGGTGTGGGTGCGGGTGCGCGTGCACGTGTGTGCGTGAACAGCATAACTCAAAAAGCAAAAGTCTGTTAAAAACCAAAGTTGGTATTTAAGTTTAATGTCTTTCAAGGATGTGACACAAAGATTTTGAGGAAAATTTCTCCACTCTAAACTACCCTTCACATATTTTCTTGAAAATGGCTTTAACGCTTTTGATTAAAATGCCATGTGTTTGAGATATTTTTATGGCAAATGAAATGTATATCTTGAATTTTCTGGCTATAGACCGTTGAGTCCTATTTACTCTGGATGACTTTTACATAACTGGTAAACCATAAGATAGACCAAATCTTAGGATACAAATAAATGTAGATCTTCCTAAAACACACAATTTATGTTGAAATAAATTTTTTTGTAGAGTGAACCATTTCGGAGATATTCCTTGTTATTTGTGTTAGTTTTGCAGAACTTACACATCTGTCAAATGGAACATTGTTATTCATTTTGTTATATGTTAACCATGCAAAGAGAATGGGATTTAAAACCTTTAAAAGATTTGACTATGGCTTAAAGTCTACTATATTCCCATATTCTCCTTGTAACTACAAGAAGATAAACAATAAGATAATTTCTGCAAATGTTTATCTCAACTAACACTAGAAGATATAGGAATAAGAGT
Organism: Tenodera sinensis; assembly: GCA_030765045.1. Taxonomy (NCBI): domain Eukaryota; kingdom Metazoa; phylum Arthropoda; class Insecta; order Mantodea; family Mantidae; genus Tenodera; species Tenodera sinensis. The sequence continues at coordinate 83,103,195 of CM060963.1, forward strand.
TTGTAAGAATGCTTAGTACAATACATGTGAGTGCAACACATCAGATTTTTATCTTAGCATTTTTTTTTTGTATTATGTGTTTTGATAAGTATGTTTCATTCCCTAGAGGAATAAGAAGGCAGTCTGGTGATAGTTCCTAGAATAAGTTAATAAAACGTAATAGTGGTGCTTCAACAAACCTTACTCTAGTATTAATACGCTCATTATTGGTTTTGCAGGTAGAGCAGATTCTTCGAGTAGAAATGACGTCTCTTCAAAAGCAATACTACAAATGGATTTTAACAAAGAACTATAATGCTTTGAGAAAAGGTGTCAAGGGCTCATCTACAACATTCCTTAACATTGTTATTGAACTGAAAAAATGCTGTAATCATGCTTTTTTAACCAAACCTGTTGATATAGAACAAAAACCATCACCAGATGAGTACATTCAACAGTTGATAAGAGGTTCTGGAAAGCTGGTACTTCTGGATAAATTGTTAGTGCGGTTGCGAGAAACAGGTCATCGTGTTCTAATATTTTCTCAAATGGTTAGAATGTTGGACATATTAGGAGAATATCTTCAGCTGCGACATTTCCCCTTTCAGCGATTGGATGGTAGTATAAAGGGTGAATTACGTAAACAAGCGTTGGATCACTTTAATGCAGAAGGTTCACAAGACTTTTGCTTTCTTCTTTCAACAAGAGCAGGTGGACTTGGTATAAATTTGGCTACTGCTGATACAGTAATCATCTTTGATTCTGATTGGAATCCTCAGAATGATCTTCAGGCCCAAGCCAGAGCACATAGAATAGGTCAGAAGAATCAGGTGAGTATGATTAATCCTAAGGATTAAAATTTCTAATAACATACTTGGATATGTAAAAATCACATTGTTCAGGCTTAGAAATGTTAATTATGTAAGCATTATCGTGTAGCATTGAAATCTTAAAAGCTTAAAATATCCTCTCTTATCCAATACATTTGCTTGTTGGCCAACTCTGATCATCCTTGTGCTATGTATTATTTTGATCTTATTATGGGTAATCATACGCATGCATATATATATGGTTTGGTTTCAGTTTTACTAGCCCAACAACCACAAGTTAAGTTTAAATGACTAATATTCAGTTATGAACTAGTCAACAATATCAGCTTGTTCTGTATGATTCTTCTAGAGATACTAACAATAATTAATAAAGAGGAACAGTTTAACATGTCATGGTTTAGTACTATAATCCTACCGGCCTTAGAAGGGAATCTGATGTCAACAAACAAGTATGTGAAATACTTGTCTGCAAATTGTATTACTACATCTTGGGCATAGCATAAGCATTATCTGAGGATATGTGCTTCTGAAGTGCACCACTTGATTCCATAAATGCAATCATTAGTGTTTATATCTGAGCAATTATTCATGTACTCTAACCAGTGGGGTGCGGTGGTCACAACAATTACCCCACGGTATATGTTACAGCACTGAGAAATCATCCTATACTTTAAAATAAATAATCCTTATTCCAAAATGGTGAGGTTATAAATAGTAGAGGTATTTGTTATCCTAAATACTTTTCTGATATTTACCATACGCTTACCACATTATAGCCCATATAAAAATGGTCTCTTTTGAATATTGTCTATTACACAGTCACTCGCATTCGTTTTCAATGAATTCACTTGTCACATTTACTAGATACTTTGACAGAAACACATATAAAGCAATGCACTCTTCACCTTTTAGTTTCCACAGGCCACAAACGAAATTTCAAACTTGTGACAACAACACTATATAGTCTGATCTGATCTGCATGATGACTAACTTATATATTTTCCCCTGTTTATTTCCATTTTGTTTATTATACTATGTCCTATAAAACGACACCATTATTGTAGGGTTACTACGCTTGCGTGTATCGCTATCTCTCATTCAAGCTTTCCATATTTATATGTAACCGATCGACTAGGCTCTGCTGTATGACGTCAAAGCCTAGCTAGCTGCAATGAAACTGAACTAACCAATGAAATTCACACTTGCCTCTGCTGTCGGTTGACGCCATGGCTACGCTAGTAGGACTCTATACAGAATATGCATGCATCAATACAGCTCTCGTAGGCCAGCTGGTATAGAGAGGGACTATTCCTTTAGAACAAGACAATCGCCAAGAGCAACAGCTGGCAAGTGGCGGGGTGGGAGTTTGAACCTTAAGTACTGTAACGTTCAAGTTTGAGGTGCGTATTTGAGATGTGAAAAAACTATTTTAATTTCGAACTTGTAAATAAATCATTTACCCCAGCAGTGCTGGGTAGCTGGGGTTGAATGCACGCCACTGACTGTAACCCAATTTCCATCAGTAGAATACTGCAACTAATTCTTTTGGAGTCAGATTAGGTTGTATCATCATTAACAGCTAGCAGTTTTCTAATAGTTGATGGTTCATTGTCCAAGTAAAACTCATGCACTTCACAATGCACATCGTTTCCTATAAGTCATCAAATTTCATGCCAAGTTTAGTTTTTCTGTATATGTTTCTTCAAAGTTGTAAGTTTTCTAATTTTGGCTTTTTCGCACAAATGGAGTCAACATTTTTTTTTTTGAAATGCCAGTAAACCCAGATATTAAATTAGTAATGTCTTTAGCAACAAAATCTTGATACTTCTCACAAAAATTTAGTAACACATTAAATAGAGTAGTTCTTTCACCACTTTCCAACATTTTCCTTTTGGGATGTTTCACATATGCATTTTGATTACTCATAATTATTTACCTTAACCATGGTGTAATAAACAAGTGAGGGCTGCTAATGCAACAAGACTGACCAAATCTGTTTTAGTAATAGAAAATTTATCTCCTTCATTAAGTTTTAATTAATTACGTATAATGTTTTTAAATGCAGTGTAAATTTAATAATCTAACATTACTTTTTAACAACACAAACTCTTGAATAATTAAAAAAAAAGAAGAAAAAAAAACAAAACCTAATGACTTAATTGTTGACAGGCCCTTAAACATCACCACTTTAAAACAAAATAAATTTCTGTAGTCCAACATTGAATTAAGTTGCTGTAAGGCGGTTGTTAGCTAACCATTATTGTTCTTTAAACTTGTGGTAATTTTCTAAAGTGAGGATACTTTCATAATAAAATATTCAGTATTATTGATTTTTTGCCACTTTTTAATGGTTTCCTGCTTTTGTACCTGAACAGTTGGTATTCACACTTTACATACCTTTCTCTGCCATACAAAGTGTTTATGTGTTGCTCTGATAGCAGGTCAGGGAATTCATTGCTGTATTTCTTGTATGTGCAAGACAATGACAGCCATGCACACAGTTGGTAACTCACAAGCAAGGCATCTTGGCATTAGGGCAGTAGCAGATGTATTAACAAAATTATATTTTGTAATATCTTAACAGCTAGTATGTGTCCATTGGCTTTAGCAATGAGTTTTTATGATAACCACAATAAAATGTGCAGTTTTGTACTTTTCCTATCCCAGTATTTGATTATGCATACATTTATTAAGGAACTATGTATATTGGCTAAGAGTATCTTAGATTTGTGACAAGCAGAAGCACATGCTTTTGTTTATATCAGAAGAAACCCTGGTTTGCAATAGACTCATTGGGTGGTATAAATAAAAGCGAGCATTAGCTTTTTCTCACTAATTCGGAGCAAGAGGTTGGTTTTGTATAAATAAAAACCTTCTCCTCCATCTCCTTGTAAGCTAAAGCTTCCAGACCTTGATTGTGGAGCTATTGCTCGCGAAATGGTATAAATAAAAACCTGCCTTCCTTGCCCCGACGGAGCTTTTGCTGGCTTTTTCTGAGGTAGCTATGTAGGTACCTCAGCTTGCTCATTCAGTTAGTACCATGGCCAGGATTTCCTGCTCCCACAACTAGCTTATTGCCAATTAGTTTCAAATCACTTTTGGACTTAATTCGTGTTTTTAAGTTGCTTTTTTTTTTAGTATTTGCATCTCGGTAATGGATGTTTTAAACTCTTCCTCCAATTGTTGCTTTACTGTAGCTACTGCTAAACTTTTGCACTTACTTTCTGACAACTGTGCTTTTAATAGAATGTCTTAATTTTCCTTCAATAGATGAACAAAACGCCTCATAAATATACTGCTTTCTTCAACCATGATGACTGAAATACATACATGTTGTAAAATATAAACTCTACTCTTGGAGATATTTGCTGCTATATCAGCTCCGATGATACAAGGACATTTTTCTAAGGTGTTTGGAACTTGCCTGGTTAGAATGCGAGTGATGTCATAGTGATCCACTGTCATTACCGGAAACCTGATAATGGAATCAAAACATATATGAACATGCTTATACAAACATGCAGCAGGTATGAAGAGCATAATGCTCGTACAAATCAAGGTCGAATTATACGTATAAAATAAACCCATATGAAACTCTTTCACAAAGTAGGTATAGCTTTAATTCAGATAACTCTTTTAAAATCTTAGAATTGCCTATTTTGATGTTCCATAAATTGTAATTGCCCAGTTTTAGAGCAGATCAACAGAACACTAGTAAAAGTAATCTTTCAGGATATCACTTGTAATAGACGCAGATCATCAAATTATGGGAATCTAGGTTTAAATTTATAAAAAGGATAATTGCCATGTGTTGGAAGTTCGGATAAATCCCAATTACTGTTTCATTTATCCCTGCCCCCCTCCCCCCCCCCCCCCCCAAAAAAAAGAAATTGACGTAAACTGTGTGCTTTAATTAGATACACATTTTTTGTGTAGTAAGACTTCATCTATCTCCTACAGTTTATCAGTTATGCAAATGTGATTCAGAATGAAAAGAACTTCACAGGTTATTCCCTCGAAATTAAAGGTATACCTATATTTCAATTATGTAAATATCTTAATATATTCCATTTTAATCAAAATACGAGTGCAGTGGCCATTTTTGAGAAAATTAAAAATTAGGAATGTTTATTCATGTAAAAGTTAGTTTTAGATGGAGGGTTTCCTTAAAGTCGCACTCTTAGAGATTACTGAACTTCAATACGAAATTTGGTTTTTATAAGCGCCTTTTGATGTTCACACTCATACAGGTACGCACACCTAGGGCTCGCTTCCTCGCTCTCTCTCTCTCTCCATTCAGAAAGGCTCAGAAGCTTTATTTCTGCTTTAATCTCGATATCCAATTATTGGGTGGAATGCAATTAATTCCTCTACTATACGTTTAGTGGTTGAGGAACTAAAAAATTACACAATATGTAGGGACTTGAATGCAGATATAAACAATTATAATCACATTTAAAGAGAAAATGTAGACTTACTTCCGCAGCAATTGCTTCCAGAGGGAAATGAAACATGAAGGGGACCTTTTAACTAACAATCTGTATACATCCTAAGGTGTTGTCATCTTTCCTGCGTACGATAACGTTAAACAAAATGTGAATGAGGTAATAGTGATCTGCTCTCATTATCGACGATAATGTAATCAAAGCGATACATAGAGTGGAATATTGTGCAAATCAAAACCGGGTTATAAGTGAAGACTTTCATATAAAACCGACTCTAAATTGAAATTTCCACGAAATGAAACTTCTTCATCCGGTATAGCTTTAATTTATGATAAAGTCTTATATAATCTTGGAATTAGTCCCCACACACTCACTCTTGGAATTAGTTATTGATATTTTATATGTATAGATGTAAAGGATATCAGTATAATGGTGCAAAAACACGAGTACAAATTATCTACTTCCATATATCAGTTGATACAAGTTCTCAATACTATAAAATTAAGAAAATCACTGATGGAATTTAGAAAGTGTATGAACGTTATCAGTGGAATGCCAGGCAAATCTTAATTTCTATTTAATTTGCCAAATCTTTACTTACATTTTCGTTCTTTAAAATCAGTATCTCTATCAGGTTTAACATGAATAAGTATATGGATATTTAAATGTAGCAAATATTTAAATCCCCTCCAGACATGAAAAAGGTGTGTTTGTTTACGTCGCGTAGTGAAGGTCACGGAGCTAAAGCTTTGTGTTGAAAGCAAGAGCTGGCGGAAGAGGGGAAGTTTTTATTTATACCAAGTCACGACCTTTTGCTTATGCTCAACTTGCTTACCAGCGTCAGCTCACAAGCACTAGCTAGTTTTTATTTATACCACCCATTGTGAACCCATAATTGTCTCATAGATGGAATAAGATTAGAGGGTTCTGATCTTGTTAACATATTTTATCTTGTTCAGTATGCATTGCATGTTGCATAACACCAAGTAGTATGCAAGAATCATAATGGGAAAGTGATGTTTCTGATTAACATTAAATGCTAAAGGGTTGATAACATGAGCAAGTATTTTATTACAATGATCATACTTGTAACAAAAATGTTGTGATTAGCCACTTCAGAACTACAGAAAGTTTCATTTGGTAAAGAATTGAAGAGTTGAAAAATGAATTAATTTTGTCGTAAGAAGTTGTGAGTTTCTTTCAAGTAGTAGATAATTATAAAATAGGTAATCATGTACTTGGGAACACAACATCTAGAGAATTGTTTCATCACTACATAACCATAGGGGAAACAGCTTAGCAGCAGTTCCCAAGAATTCCATATGGCCAACATTACACTAAACTGCAGCAGACATTACACCAAAAAGCAGTACTGCCAACCTACAGTGAAAATTACTAAAAACTCCAACGAAACAATACATAATTTTCAAGACACATTTTAATAAATAAATAAATAATCTATGACGCTGTTGTGTACAAAAGCATTTAAGTTCCATAAACCACATTTATACTGAAACCATTAACCAATTAAAGAGGATATATTTTGTTTCGTGATTAAAGTAAGAATTCTTTGTATTTTAATACTAATGAGTTGAATGCTTTCCATGCAAATAAGGCTGCACTCCAGTTCACAAGGAAAGAAAAAAATCATTAATAAAAAATATAAGCTACACAACTGATTATGGAAACTGCTATTAAGCACCCATCTTTTCTTCACTGGAAAATTGCTTTCCTCACAATTTTATCCTCTTACTCATCATATTTGTACCCAGCCTTTAAAGGAAATAAAATAACTATTGTTTATCGAAATAAAGGCATTATTTCTAAACTAAGATATCACAGGGTTAAAGTAACATGCTTTCAAACGATAATATTGCTTGAACGTCATTACCTCACAACACTAATGAACCTACTCACCTTTGGCAAACCTTGTTCTGTAATAACACTTTTGGGTAAAATCATTTCTGAACACTAAATATTGTAATATATTTAATACACTACTGTGTTGTGAACACAAAATGGCTGTAACAATAACCATATATAATGCTCTAAAACAATTCAAGACAAAAACAAGAACACACGTATAATACAATGGTGTCTACAGATTAACATGGCGTCTGAAAAGAATTTTGTTTTAAAATCTTATCAGTTGGCTTCCCTGCAATGGGTTAAAAATAATGGCTTCTGTGGCAATGCAAGGGATGCAATAACACCAGCTATAGCCGTAACTTTACCATGGTTATATTTTATAAACAGTTGGCAGTACTAATGCGGTGTAACAGATGGAATATCACCAAATTTAACCACACTATGTCATAATGGGGGGGAAGATGTCACAATTGGTTTTTGGGGTACTCCAATAAGTTGTTTCCTCTATAAGCCCAAATGAAAGTTACATATTAGTTTCAGGCAGTGGATGTCCTTTTTACTGGGATACAATAACAACATAATACAGGATATTCTTTCACTAAATCAATATGCTTTTTAACATCTATTAGATAAATAACATCTAGCATCTGCTGAATATTCTCTCTCATGATCAGGTATGTGTGGATGTTACAAGAGCAGTGCATAGCACATTGCACTTTACAGTTAGCATGTAAACTGCATCACACCCATATTATGCCTGTTTATGGGAGTTTTAATACTTATTTCCAAATTCTTTTTTTCGTTACAGTTTTGTGAATGAAGTCTCTTTAAGCTATTAACAGAATACATGGATTATTGTGATAAATTAAAGTGCTCATTTAGTATCATAAGACCTTCACTTAAGTAACTTCTTGTACTTTTAGGTAATATTACACAGAATGACAAATTTAATGTTTGAATGTTCTTGATATTGTTGAGGAATGTCTATTTATGCGGTATGTGCAGACTACATATCACAGTAATTTTATTTTAGTTTCAAAAAATGAAAACAGATGTAGACATTTAAAACTTCACTTATGTCAAGTTGACATTTGTCTCCATTCTCAGCATGATGACAAGAATTCCTTCAAACTGTGGAACCAATCTGACATTTGAAAATATTTTCAAATTTCTTAAAAGCCCAAAGGTAACACATAAATTTCTTCTATTTCGAATTTGCATCTTCTATTTTTCTTGAAGTAATAATTCGTGTCATCTATTTTGTTTTTTACCATATTTAATCACTTCGGCTACGGAAGCAGGGTTGAAACCTTATTGTCATGAGTATGTGATGAAATTTATTTATATAATCTCTTCTAATGTGATACTGTTAAGTTGATCAATTAAACCTCTAAATACTGCATATTGGTGTGACAGTAGTTATAAGTATACATTTTGTTGTCTACATGAGTAGGTTTTCCATAAATTCCAAATTTAAGCTTTTCATGATCTCTGAAGGTTTTTAAGTATAAAAAAGATAACTGTTCTCTTCTGTTTCAATTGTAAATTTAATAGGTTCATCTTGTAAGTTCAGTAATTCCGAAGCATTATCTTCTAATTTGTGGGTAACTATGGTAAAAATGTCATCCACATATCTAACCATAGTTCAAACAAGTGTCTGATTGAAAGAGCATAAAAGAAACATCAGCTTTAAACAAATTGACAAATCAGCAGCAGCAACCACATTTTAGGATAGATAATCACAATATTGAAAAAGAAATTAAATTATTAAAACCTTTGATGACAATGCTAGAACTCATCACATGAGAAAATATCTTCATTGTTAAAAATTGCAAGAATTTGTTAAGTTTTGATATTGTGCCAGACAGCAATACCATTGGTTTACCATTAGACAGCAGCATCAGATGCTCAGGTTGATGGAAGATAAGGCTCTTTAGTTGTCACCATGCTAAGGATGGAGAAAATATCTCTGAAAACATCCAAGATTTTACATTTAGTCAGTGAAGTTTTAATTATTGTCATGGACTCATTCATATTTTAAAAAATTAAAGTGAAGATAACTTCACAGTTAATAATGCTTCCGTTTTAATATTTACATAGCACTCTTTTGATAGGTGAACATTTACCGACTTGTAACGCGGAGTTCAGTTGAAGAAGATATTGTAGAGCGAGCAAAGCAAAAGATGGTCTTAGATCACCTTGTTATTCAGCGAATGGATACCACAGGAAGAACAGTGCTGGATAAAAAAAGTTCCTCCAGTACAACTCCATTTAATAAAGAAGATTTAACAGCTATATTAAAATTTGGTGCTGAGGAACTTTTTAAAGATGAAGAAGATGGGGATGAAGAACCTACGGTAAGTTTACATTCCTAAACACTGTGTCTCACATTGATGTAAGAATTGTTAAACATATATTATGGAACTAAGGTTAGTGCACAAACAATGAAGAACTATTTCTTACTATATACCAGTAAGGCATTCTCATATGTTTTTTTTTTTCTGTTGTGTTTAATAGCTGAAACAATTTTAAATGTTACTGTATGGAGCCAATAGTTTCTTAAGGTGAATCTAACTTCAGAATCACTGTCAGTGGCTCCAAATAAAAAAATTGAGACATGCAATGTAAATAGTGTTTAAAATCATTTTGAAAACTGCAGTCTTCTAGGTTATAAGAGGGATAAGTGGTGCATACAAAGTAACAAATTTTTTCAGGAAAGAAGGAAAACTAATATATCTTCACCACACTTTTAAAGTTCTTGATACATATTCCTGGTACAAAAACCACTCTGCTAATTGCTGTTAACAAGAAGAATAATTTGTTTAATGCTTTTGCGGAATATAAAATATTTTGCATTAGGTTTATTTTGATGTGATTGGCCAGAAGTATTCACATTAATATTAGAAAAAGTGGCAAAATATTGTGTTTAATGTATTTAATAATATTTCAATACAGTAATTAAGCTTTTCAATAACTTGGGCACAAACAGCTGCACTCAAGCAATTGCATCACAAAGACTGATGAAAATGCTCTTGAACCATCTTACATAGTACTAGAGTAATACATCTTTCTGTACTTATACAGAAGGCACTCATATTTTCATCCTAATGTTATGTAATTCATTGTTGTATTCACACAGAATGCAGACTATTCATGTAATACCTATGTATTGTAACTGCCTCACATCTCCATTTACCGTCAAACATCATTATTTTAGATTTCAATTTTTCTTGGCTTTACACCATTGACCCTGTTGGCATGAGTCTTGTTCTCTTAGCTCTAAACTTCAGACCAAGGAAGACAGAGAATGTATGCTTATTCCATCTTCATGCTAATACTGGTCTACAAAAATTAACTTTTTCTCTTTCACAAGAATTAAAATAACAGATTCTAAAAGTATTTTTTGTGCTGAATTCAAATATAATTACAGTTTGTCCGCATCGGGCAGGAGTTTTGTGTGATATTCATTTGAATTTTTAAAATATTCTAAAAAATCTGTAACTAGCTATCTAACTCAAAATTATAACTACTGATTCTGACTTACCTAGAAAGTGGTAGATAGTGATTTTCGGGTATATTTTGCATCTGGAACGTCTCTCATTTTAGTCCAACAGTAGTCAGCCAGCACATTGGAACTCCACTTGCCTTGGTACCTCTTCTCTATCGTAGAAATTTGCTGATGAAAACGCTCACCGTGTTCATCGCTGACAGCTCCAAGGTTTTCGGGGAGGAAGTCCAAGTGAGAGTCCAAGAAATGAATTTTTAAAGACATGTTGCATCCCATAGCTTTATAAGAATGCAGAAGATCAGCCACTATGTCACGATAGTTTTCTGCTTTATGGTTTCCAAGAAAATTGCAACATAAACTTTTGAAAGACTGCCAGGCTGCTCTCTCCATTGGATTTAACAGTCCCTCGAAATGTTCATCAGCCATTAATGATCGGATTTGTGGTCCTATAAAAACTCCTTCTTTCAATTTAGCATCACTGACTTTGGGGAATTTCGATTTCAAGTACACGAATCCATCAGAAAGTTTATCCATAGCTTTGACGAAATTTTTCATAACTCCTAACTTAATATGCAATGGAGGTAAAAATATTTTTTCAGGATTCACTAAAGGGACACATGCCACATTTTTCTGGCCAGGGAGAAGAGATTCACGTTTTGGCCATGACTTTCTAACGTAGTGAGACTTCTTATCTCTGCTGTCCCACTCGCACAAAAAACAGCAAAATTTGGTGAACCCAAGTTGCAAACCAAGCAATAAAGCAATGATCTTTAAATCACCACAGATATTCCATTCATATTTTCCATATTGTATTTTCTCTAAAATTAGTTTCATATTTTGATATGTCTCTTTCATAGCGGCATGCACTACTGGTATTGATGGAAGTTCATTGCCAATATGTAGCAGCCAGCCTGCAAACTTACTTTAGAGGAGTCTATGAACAATCGCCACTCATCTGGTCGGTGTTGATGCCCAAGAGTTTCCATAAGTGAACAAATATTATTACAAAACACAACACCATATTTTTCAGAGAAGTATTCTTTGAAAACACTATGGCGGCTACGATAACTACTTATTCTTACATCTTTTTGGAGTAAATTCCACCCTTTGAGTCTGGAAGTTAAAACTTCAGCTTGCAGTTTAGACAGATTTAAATCCCGAATCAGGTCATTAAGGTCTTGCTGATTGGGAAAGTATGGTTCTGATGAACAGCTACTGGTTTCATATGTAAGATCATTTTTATTTTCATCTGAATCATTTTGAGTTTCAGTTAGGTCAGAATCAGAGTTATCACTTAAGGTTGTATCTACATATACTGGTACGGGGAACTCTTCACTGTGTAAGACAGGTCTCAATGCAGATTGCAAATTCGGATACTTAACTGTATATTTTGTTTTAGATGTGATTCCTTTAATATTTGTCAAACAAAAATAACAGTCAGTTGAATGATCCTTCGGTTCCCTCCAAATCATGGGGATTGCAAATGGCATATGATGTGTACCATTTTTCCACCCAGTCAGCAGTCTAACACACGAAACACAGCATGTATTTGGGGTCCAGCTCTTATCAGAGTCACCAACTTGACAGCCAAAGTAAAGATGATAACACTTCTTTACAAGTGGGGTCATATTTTGCCTCTGAGACTTGAAGGTCAGCTCACCACAAATATAGCAGAAATTATCTGCATGATTTACACACTTTCTTGGCATGATGAAAACATTAAGCACTGAAATACAACATGCACAACATACACAATACACTTCTAAACAGAAAGGAAGGAAATATTTCACTAGTGAACAATGTCACAGTCAGCTCAATACTGACACATCACAATGCCAGACAGGTCTGAGCATGTCTAAACATGAATGAACCTGCACAGTCTTGTTTTGTGGTGCTTCAGCGTGATATTACAAATAATTTCAATAAATACGGCTTGAGTAAAATAGCTATATATGAGGTAAAGGTTCCTATGACAGGTCAAAGAAAACGCTAAAATCATATTTTGAAAAGTAGCTTTCACAGAAAAACTATGCCTGATGGGAAAATTCTGACTACATATCTGAATTCAGGATGAAAAAATGCACTAGATTCACTATTCAGATTTCTTGTGAAAAAAATCTTGTCGACCAGACCTATAATTATAGGTTTTCTATACATTCTAAATTTTTGCAGGCTTCTAGGTGGTTCTTGCATCTCAAAATTAATGTAACATTTCAGAAAATATATTCCCGAAATATTAAATATATAACAACTGTCTGAAATAGAGTATATGAAAAACCAGGATACATTTAGCTTATTTAATAGTTTTCAGTCTCTTTCATTCCTAGACTTTTAAAGCTATTAAAGACAACACTAAGCATTAATAGATACAAATAAACACAACAATATTCTTCTTATTCTTGAAAATGTAAATAAAACTTATCCAAAAGGTGGTGTAAAGGCTAATACTCTAGCATTCTAAAACTTGACTACATACTTTATAAGGAGGGGAAAAAAAGCATATTGCTATTGTGGAAAGAGGACTATGTCTTGAACCCATTTCAGAGACATGTGCTCTATCTATGCTATTTCTGTTCTTCACATTGTACCACCTATATGTGTAGCTACCATGCTTACATTTGCTTGCCAGACATTACATCTATGAATGAACTTATTTCAGCTCTTAGAGGCCTTGATGGTTGCTAGAAATAACCTACATACACTAGTGGAGTGAATCTTAAAATCACAAAAGTAGGTATCTAAAGTTCAATTTCATTCCTATCACCTTGTGAACCAAAGTGCGCCATGACAAGCAAGCGCAAAGCTCTGTATATGACACTTTGAATCTTGTAGCAGCTCATTATATATGACAGGAAGTGTGAAATTTAGACCTCAGGATTTCATTTTCACATGATGTTTAGACAACTACTAATGAACTACATGGTTGAGTGTTGTTTTCGTTTATCCTGAGAAGACAAATGTCAGATAACTTAAAGCTCTATGGATCTTGGGCTTATTTGAGCATCATTTCACCCATTTCATTCACTGTCCAAAATGACACTGTTGGAGGACGTTAAAAAAAGTGTTGTTTTAAATAAACATGATCACAAACTTTCATGTTACTTGCCTTGTGTTGTGCTAAGTTGTTAATAATAATGATTTTCAACAAATAACAAGGGTGCCAAGTTTCATATTTATGTTGGTTCTAAATTCATTGTGAGTGGTTCTTAAAATGTCAGTTGATGTTATTTACACACAGATGTTTAATTTATAAAGATAAACTGTCTATTCATTTTAAAAGTATGATTTGCTTGTTTGTGTACAATACCATTCAAATGAATTAACTTAGTTCAAGAAAAATCACAATTTTTGCATATAGAATTAAATAAAATATGAGTAACTTTGTATTATTGTTAGAAGAGGATGGAAAAGAAATATGTGAAAAGCTTCCATGACCATGTTTTATTCTTTTGATCTTCTTGGGAAAGGAACTTCTTGGTGACAGCAACAACTGACCAGAAAAATCTCTGAATGCAAAGGATGAAGCATTCACTATTGAGCAAAACCTGATGTGACTCACAGAAAGGCAAATTGATGATATGCATGTTTTTCATTCATAAGAGAGAGATACAATCTCTTGGAGTTCTCAGAATATTTTATCTGTTCCAAGCCTATTAAGATTATGGAAACAATTCATATAAACACAGATGCAGAAACCAAAAAACTGAAAGCTGCAATAAAAAAGAAAGAAAAAAGCATCACCTAATTTAAGAAAGTAAGGATTTTTAGTATTCTGGGCTAAAAACTTTGTGTTTGTACTGATTGTAATAATTGGTTGACAGTAATGGTATTTAAATCTAATGCAGTGGCTTAAATAAATGTACTTAGGCATATTAACATTTATTGTGTTTAACAGTGTGACATTGATGAAATATTGCGTCGAGCTGAAACAAGAGATGAGGCTCCCACAACAGTGGGGGATGAGCTCTTATCTGCATTTAAAGTTGCCAGTTTTGCATTAGAGGAAGATAAGGAAATTCCAACAAAGGATCCAGAACTAGACGATGAAAGCAAAGATTGGGTGAGTACTGTGAAAAAATAGTGTATGTGAATGTATGCGGGTGAGTGAGAGAGAGAACATCTATAGCGCTTACTAAAGTATTTATCACTTATGTAATTAACAGAAACAGAGAGCGTCGTAATAGGACATTCCAGTTGCCTTTAATAAAATTCTAAATGTAAGTGATATGAAAAATTACAAATATTTAGCAATGCTGATTGTTATTTCATGTAGCATTATAGTCTTTAGCTTCTTTGTTTTTTGTTTTACCCGAGAATTTCCCATTTGAACTCCAGAAAATATTCTCAAATTGTTAAAAAATTTGAGCGCAGTCTATATTGGCATTTTCCAGATCTTTAAGTAATTTTAATCACGATGAATAAAATTGTATAAATCACAGTGCATATAATTGAAAAATTAGAATAATTATGCATTTTGGTTGTTCTACTCCATCTCCAGTGTTTTTTAACATTTTGAATTTTTAGTCTCATTTGATTAGCTGTTGAAAACAGAAACAAAGTAACTTACTGGGATTTGATCTAGTTTATCAATTTAATTAAATACATTCAATCAAGATGGTGATATAGTTCTAATATTTAATTGAATGTTATGTTTGCATGTGAAACTCCTATCTTATTCATACTACTTTAATTGGTTATGTTAATTTCAGATACAAATATTGCCAGAAAGACATATCAGAGTAGCTATAATGTGATTTGTTGGTTGCCACAAACTCCAAAGATAAAGTCCTCTCTCCTATTTAATATTAACTAAAAAGCCACAAGGGTTAAAAATTGTGCTGTGATATTTCAGAAGCAACAGAGCAGATAATGAACATACTAACGTAATTAAAATATGAAAGTCAGTAAGAAAAATATTATAAAAACAAAATTAGGGTTTCTTTGGTTTTTAATGTATTGTTACTCCTGATTAACTGAAAATGCATGAATTTTCCATAAGAATGGTCCCACATAACCTTAAATAAAAAATTCTGTTCATCTTAGTAAGCAATGGTTCTTTAAATGGTAATAATTATTTTATGCCAATCAACTTACTGCTGATTTTTTAAACACACAGGCTGTAAGTGGGCAATATTTGAGAGCACCTATGCGTGAAGCGGA
The DNA here is from genome assembly GCA_030765045.1 of Tenodera sinensis. Taxonomy (NCBI): domain Eukaryota; kingdom Metazoa; phylum Arthropoda; class Insecta; order Mantodea; family Mantidae; genus Tenodera; species Tenodera sinensis. The sequence goes on from CM060963.1 coordinate 83,118,986, forward strand.
AGATCTGTGGTTCAAATCCAGGCTATGACATTGAATTTTTCAGTCGTGATTCTACCTCTCAGCGGCTCTTTCTTTATTTAATCTTTAAAAAAAGAATTTGACTTTTACATTAGCGGTAGTGTTCAGTATTTTAGGATTACTGTTGAATTTCAAATTCAGTTCTAAGAATCAGGGCAATGGTTGTAGGCAGTGAATATGATGAAAAATTACTGTATTTTTTACGTAAATAAACTTATTTCAGAAATATTTTCGAACATATGTTGCAAGAGACAAGACATTTTCTAAGTCTGAAGGTTTCCCAGTGTGTACGAGCAGACTGAACTGGCCAATGACTACTAGCCCTATTACTTCTTGCACAACAACCAAATGTACTGAATTTATAACAACCATAGCCAACCTCTGAAAAAATCCCCATACATCTGCACACAATTGTGTACTATCATCTGTCCACCAAGGTTTTATTGCTTTACAATCAGTCATGCAGTGAAGCAGTATTTATTGTAGTGCGAGAAGCAAAGTTTGTATGTTCTTGGAGATATTCCTCCAGATAATAAAACTTTAAGAAATGTATAAACTACTTGTTCGGGTTCTTTACCTACCTCTCAACAGAACAGAATTCAACAAAGGAAAAGAGACAATCCACAGAATAGTGAAAACAACAGGTTCAATAGAAAAACAATAGACAAAGATCCAAAAGCCAAGAAAATGGAAGATGATACAAGATACTACCAAATTGTCAACAGAGAAAGAAAACTGCAGGTACACAAAGTTTACATACCATCCAAAGGCCCACACCAATTCCAGAAAATATTCAAAGATCACAACATTACTCTAGCACATAAAAATCCACATTCTGTCCAATATACCAATTCAACTGCAAAGACTGCAACGAAATTTATGGAAAAACAAAAAGAAAATTGAAAACAAGGTCTAAAGAACGTCTTAGTAATCTAAAGTATAAACAAGTAGAGAAATTGGCAGTAGCAGCTCACTTTTTGCTAGAAAACCAGGAAATCGATCCTGTACCTACATTGTTAAAAAGCAACAAAGCGACAGCTTGGGAATATATTCATTCTGAAAAATAAAGGCAGAGTCTTCAACTTTCAGTTGCCCCAAAATGACAACCTCAGCAAGAAAAGACACCAGAGGATGACAGCATTGCAGTCTCCAACATGATGATACCACATTCCAGCAGTGTACAGAAATCTATAGTTAATCTACCATTTTATGCAGCTAAAAGATTAGTCAACTCTGAATTCAAAAAAATTATTGCAAAATATTACTATGAAAAATCAAAAAATAAACGTGGGACATTCAAAGAGTAATTCCTGAGTATCCTCGAAAAATGGCAGTTGCAACTTTCAGATTGATTACAGGACATGCTTGGCAAAACATTTAAACAGAATTGGGATATAATCTTCACCACTCTGTCCTCTATGTGATCTGCAAGAGGAAATGTACCGACACCACCTTCAAATATCCCCGGCGATTTCTATCACCCCATCCATCAGTGAACAATATTGGAGAGCAAGAGGATTAATGACTTCATTGTCAGAAATCCAGCATTAGCTAACAACAACATTCCAGCAGTTGGCATCAGATTGAGAATGAGAGTAAATGAGCTCTCGAAACATGTCCTATTTTAATATGTAAGTGACATAGTGTCAGTAAATCCTATTCACTTTAGTGTCTTTAAGGAATGGTTCGTCCGATTAATAAAATGGATGTCAATTTTCCTCTGATGCAGAGAACATCTAGATGCTCACATTTGTAAGTATTTGTGACATGTTGGCATCAAGAACTGTTTGTCAGGTCCTTTCCAGGAATGGATGACACTAGACATGCCTACCCGGTGGTCTAGCAATTTGGTTAAATTTTAGGCTTGGCACAGTTAAGTTAACGTTAGTATTTAGTGTACATAGCTTGTCAGTGCCAATGTATATAATTATATAGTTAGTGACACTGCACTGAGCGATACAGCATGGAGAATTTGGCATTCTTCAATATGGCTACATGCACTGTAAGTGGATAAAGAATTATAAAACTTAAGTTACATTAGTAAAACATTTTTCCAGTAAGAAATTACCCAAATAAATAACAATACATATTATACCAAAAGGTGTGAAGCTGTACTTTGAAAGAATATGTCATTGATGTTAGGCTTAAAAAAAATCTTGTGTCAATTGTTGGAAAGGTGAACCCTAATTTCATATTTTGAAGCATATAGCAAATAATTTATGCATTTCTCCAGAGATTTTAATTGGCATTAAATCATTAAGGAAACAATGCTTACTTTTTTTACTAAGAAGTGTGCATTTCCCTCATGAAGGAAAACAAAACAACTTCTGGGACTTGCAGAAAAATATCTCAATAGTATACAAGTGCGTGAGTTAACTTTGACAGTGAACATATTCATCTTTGTGATATTCTGTATATAAATTTTACGGATATCTATACCGGTTTGAAGTTACTGGCGCACTAGGCTCATTTTAAGCATCAGTAAGCAAGCGTTACCTCAGCAAATAAGGCAATATGAAGTGAGTTTGCAGTACCACATTTCTGTTTATTTATTTATCGTTATTGTTCATTTTCAGGATGAAATCATTCCAGAAAACTTTAGAAAGAAGGTTGAAGAAGAAGAACGCCAGAAGGAAATGGATGATTTATACTTGCCACCTCGTAGTCGGAAAACCTTGCAGCAGATAAATCAGTCCGAAAGTGATGGTGAGGACCAAATTTTCTGCATCTATTAGAATAACTCTAAAAGTTTTGAGAACTTTAAAAACTTTGATCTGATCATTGCATCTTTTCAAAGTATTCTCCATTGCATTCTGTACAAAGTCTCATTCTTTCAAACTTTTCAAGTGCCAAATGCCATTTTTCTTGGAGAGAGTGCAAATACCTTTTTCATAAGCAGCTATTGCAGCTTTAGGTGATTCAAATCATTGACCTCAAAATTTTTATTTTAATTTTATTTCGAGGAATAGAAAAATGTCCACAGTGCTGGATCTGGACTTTAGAGAGAATGGGACAAATACTTCATTCCTGCAAAAATGGGTTGTTTCTAGTGCTGTGTGAGTAGAGGTGTTATGGTACAACAAAATTCCACACAGATCAGCCTTAGCATACACTGTTCTCAGTTTATCAAAATTTTTATCTAGGTCTATAAAAGCCATATGCGTTTCCAAATTAAATTCTCTTCTCTTTTCTAATATTTGGTTTATAGAGAACACACTCTACATACAAGTGTGTCCCTTTCTGAAACCATTTTGATTGTCTAACAGCAGAATTTCAGTTATTTTCTCTAGGTGAGCGTTTATTATTTTTGTATATAATTTATGTTATATTAAGAAGGCTTATACCACGATAGTTTGAGCACATGTTTCTTTCTCCTTTCTTAAAGATTGGTGTTGTGATAGCTTCATGCCATGATTTGAAATGCTTTTCTTTCTCTAATACAGGTTTATAAATCCCAGTAACCTAGTATTCAATTCCTCTCTTTTAAAAGTTCCGTATTTCAGCTATCAAGCTCCAGTTATTCTATTTTTTAATTTTCTGAAGTGCATGTTGCAGTTCATTTGCAGTAAATTCCATCTACTGAATCATCATATTCTTCTATATCTTTTGTTTTATTTTCATCATTATGTTTATGCCATACACCAGGACCTCCTAAATACCGGACCTGACACTGTGATTCAAGATGGGCCTATGTGGTGGGAACTACTTATAAACAACTCGTCTACAGGCTATGATTTCAACGCAGTAAAATAAAAATGTTGTGTAATAACACGCCTATTTTGTGAATATGGGCTGTGTTAAACACAAAAACACTGTCTTAAACATAACCTCAAGTAAACAAAAAAGGATGACACTTAATATTAAACGATAACCCATGGGCAATGAAATATATAACCTTAAATACCATTCATGCAATCTACAGGTTTACATGCCATTATGTAACTGCATTACACACTCAAATTACAAAGAAGATAGACAAAACTGCAAGCAGCATGTTATTTAAATAAAACAGAAGTGTTGACATTGAGTTGACTCAATTATTAATCATTGTTTACACTGTTTGTTACACTTGCACAATCTGCATAATGTTATATACCTACACAAACATACTATACTGGAAGGCTGATATACAAATGCTGCCATTTAGAATAATTAGCTACCTACTAAATTCAAAAGCTTTAGGGTGGAAATTTGCTTTTACTATTTGTGAAAACTTTTGATTACTCACTTTGCAACAACATATTACTCAGCACTTCATGACACTTTATTTTACAGGGGGAATCCACAAAAGCAGATGAAATATTAAAAATAATAACCGTAAAACAGCACTGTAAATTAAATACATATATGAAACACGTAACCTTAAATCAGCATTGTAAAGCAACTTTGGGTAATTATTTATAAAATCGGCCGCTCAAGAAAATGAATGAAACATAGTGTAATGGAGCAAATTTTGTATGTGCTATGCAGTGGTTTTATTTCACGTATGCTGCGGATATTTAGCAAATAAATGTTTATAAACGAGTATAATATATGCTAGAATGATTAATTAATGTATTTGCGTTGAAATTGTTATTGCTGATTACGGTTTTGAAAGTTTTATTTGCTGGTCAAGCTTCGTTTTTGTTTTTCCTGTGTTAGGTTAGGTTTAGTGTATGTATATGAGTGTAGTAACAGGGTCCTATGTTATCGAAATTTTGCACGTGTTAGGTTAGTGTATGTATATGAGTGGGGTGACAAGGTCCTGTGTTATCGAAATATTTACAATTTGGGCAGTGTTTATGCAATCATTTCAACGTAAATGCATTAATTAATCATTCTAGTATATATTATACTCGTTTATACACATTTATTAGCTAAATATTCGCCGCATAAGCGAAATAAAACCACTGCATTGCACGTACGAAATTTGCTCATAAATAAAAACCGAAGCTTGAGCGCACAATAAAACTTACAAAATCGTAATCAGCAATAAAAACTGCATCCATTGCACTATGTTTCATTCGTTTTCTCGAGCGGCCAATTTTGTAAACATTTTCCCAACTTTGCTATAGTCTACAGTTTTACATGCAGCAACATAACATTTCTTCTAAACTACAGCTACACATTTAAATTACAAAGACAAAAGATAATGTATAAAGACAAGCAGCATACTACTTACATGGGTAAAAGTGTAGGAGAGCGGCGTCTCGAAATTTGTCTTTCACTATTCACCATGTTATATACACACCGGCAACACACATAACGCTGCAATTTATAGTAATTAAATAGAATTTACAAGCGTTACGTTTCAATTTACCTCTTGTTTTAACTGAAAGTTTCTGATTTTTAATTTGCATCCGGGAATGCAACAGTTACGGGGCATTGTGATGTTTGAGGTTAGGTTGAGGTTTGACTACATTAACGTACACTACTGGGACAGTTTTTCTTCAACAACCTCTCACCACTGTAATCGTGACACAAATTGTACTTGCAAACATATAAATTAACCACACTATACAGCTAACGTAGCCATAGCCTTAGATGAAACACAATAAACATGAACACGTGGTTAAACACATGGCACAGTGAACACGTTATTAGATTCATTCCCGTTCCCTATACTGCCCAAATAAAAGTTTTTAAATACTCGCTTTGCTAATATGAAGACAAACTTACACAGGAATTTTTATAAGAGACAATAATTCAAAGGCATAGAAAATAATACGAAGGATAGCGTGTGGAAACACCTCAGAAATCACCCCCACCAGCTGACGCCATTTTTGTACAACTTAGATGGCAGAGTCAGGTCCGTTAATCCAGAGGGTCCTGCATACACTTTATAATGAGGTATCCAATCAGCCTCTGTAATATTATTTCTGCAGGCTTTGTCTTTCACACCTTTTCTATATAGCTTTATATGCAAATTGTTGTCTTCCATGCAGATCATGTTCCAAATGATGAATAAAATTATCCCAGGATTTCTGATGTGCTTGTTTTACTATTGCTTTAGTTATCTTCCTTTGCCTGTGATATTGTTGCTCTGCTTCAGACGCTCTAAGTTTGTAAGAGTTTCCTATATGCTTCCTTTTTCTTTTCAATTGCTTCTTTAATTTCTGGATTCCAAATTCTTAATCCGTTTTTTCTTTGTATATTTTTTCTTTTCCCTACTGCTTCAAATGTTGTCTTTTTAATTGACACTACTATATTATTCCATTTTTTCTCAGTATCACTCTCTTTTTGTACTTGTCTCATGATATTACTCAGTCTTTCCTTATGCAGCCTTCTTATGATCAAATCTTGAAGTAGGTTAGTTTTATAAACAATATCCTTCTTCTCCACATCTTTTGGTTCCATTTTTCTCCATCTTGTCCATAAATTGAATTTGGATCTAACCATATAGTGATCTGAACCAATATCTTTTCCTCTATAAACTCTTGTATGTCTGATTTGCAAAATAGTGACCAACTAATGAGCAACTGATCACTGCAGAACAAAAGAATACGTATCATCAAATAATTTGTCGATTGCAGCACAACAAGGCAAATCTCTCTTTGTTTTTTTGGTGGTGCCCCAGGTGGCACTGGCAAAATGATCCTCATTTCATGATACTTGCGCATATTAGATCACATAATCATATTGCATTGGCAATTGCTTCATCAGGCATTGTAGCGATCTTCTTGTTGGTGGGTGGACTGTAATTCAGCACCCAAGTTGCTATTGAACATTCACATAAATCCAGACGCAATGTGTAACATAACGAAGCATTCAGGCATGTCTGAAATTTTGAGAAAATGCAAAATTATCTGGAATAAATGCACTATGGCCCATAAGCATTCACTTGAAGATCTCGGTAGAACACTGAAAAATCTCAATAATAATATCAGGTTTTTTGGTGTTGCTCTACTGCTGCTATCTGGTGATTTCAGACAGACATTGCTGGTCATTCTACATGCTACAAATGTGGACGAAATTAGTACATGTTTGAAAGAATCATACCTATGGCAAAGTGTCAATAAATTATGCCTTACCATAAGTAATTCAAATTCTAATGATCCATTGGCATTCTCTGAACAATTGATTAACATTGGCAAAGGAAAATTTAAATTGCATTAAAATGCAATCCAACTCCCAGACAATTTTTGCAACATGGTGGATACCAATGCTTTGATTGAAATTATATTCCCAAATTTACAAGCTAAATAGACTAATCATGTGTAGCTACGTGAGTGAGTTATTTTGGCTGCTAAAAATATAGATGTTGTTGCATTTAATTTTAAAATACAATAGTCATTGCATGGAAATGAAATATCATTCAAATCTATCGACATTGCTGTCGATCCTGAGGAAGTTGTGAACTATCCTGTTGAATTCACTGGATTTACCCGGAATGCCATCACATAACTTACAATTGAAGATTGGTTCACCAATAATTTTGCTTTGAAATTTGAATGCACCAGAGCTATGCAATGGCATGCGATTGGTCATGAAAAATCATGAGCAATGTTCTTCAAGATATTGTCACCGCGCCCGCCGCATCTAATTGCCGACAGCAGCAGTGACACCCATCGCATTATTGTCGGCACTACCGCAAAGGAGCCGAAGGAAAGAGACAGAGCATGGCCGCATTGTTGGGGCGCTTGCCGAAAGAGGGAAAAGGATAGACACCTCGAGAATCTTCTCTACTTTGTATCTCGCCGCAATAAGTGAACGTTCCTGAAGCTTCCAGAATAGTGCCTGGGAGATATAAATAGCGGTAAAGTGTGAGAAGAGACAGTCAGACGGATGTGAAGCGTTGAGTAGTGCCGACGGAGAACTGTCAGACGTATCTGAAGCGTTGAGTCGTGCCGACGGAGACGGACAGACGATGTGGAGAGTTGTGCCGACGGAGAAGAGTTAGTTCTTTGTGTTACGAGTTCGGAGCCGTGCTGTTGGAGAATCGGAAAAGACTTTCTTGCTGTTACAACGAGTGTACAAGTTACTGTTTACGGAAATAAAAGTGTTTCTTTATCTCGACTACATCTGTCTACTTTACTTCACACCCACACAAAAAAGTTACACTGGTGTCAGAAGTGGGATCCGTCGAATTGCTTCTAGTTTCGTTACATCGTCGTTAGAAGTTGCAACGTTAGAACCAAGATGGAGGGAGATTCGGAAACCAGGATGATGGCAATGATGAAAGAATTATTTGCCAAAATGGAAACGGCATACGACAACCTCGCTGCCAAAATGAAGACGGCAAACGACAACCTCGCTGCCAAAATAGAAACGAGAAACGACAACCTCGTTGCCGAGCTGAAAGAAGAAATGAAGATGGCAAACGACAACCTCGCTGCTGAACTGAAAGACATGAAGACGACAAACGACAACCTCGCTGCTGAACTGAAAGACATGAAGACGACAAACGACAACCTCGCTACAGAAATGAAGGCGGCAAACGACAACCTCGCTGCCGAGCTGAAAGAGATGAAGACGGAGCTATCGGCGAAAATTGACGGCGAACTGATTGGCGTGACGGAAGACGTGGAAGAACTCGGCGAAAAGGTGGAAGACCTCTGCCAGCATGTGGACGTCGTGGAGGACGACGGGGAACGTCTTGGCGCCCTGGTAGTAAGAGTTGACGAGAGCGTCAAAGTACTGGATGCCAGGGGCAGACGGAATAGCGCGGACCTGGGGAGGGAGCACCTAGTGGCCGAGACGACAGTCGCGCCCGTTTCAGATGATGTGAGGGAAGACGTGGAACAACTCGGCGAACTGATTGGCGTGACGGAAGACGTGGAACAACTCGGCAAACTGATTGGCGTGACGGAAGACGTGGAACAACTCGGCGAACTGATTGGCGTGACGGAAGACGTGGAACAACTCGGCAAACTGATTGGCGTGACGGAAGACGTGGAACAACTCGGCGAACTGATTGGCGTGACGGAAGGCGTGGAACAACTCGGCGAACTGATTGGCGTGACGGAAGACATGGAAGAACTCGGCGAAAAGGTGGAAGACCTCTGCCAGCATGTGGACGTCGTGGAGGACGACGGGGAACGTCTTGGCGCCCTGGTAGTAAGAGTTGACGAGAGCGTCAAAGTACTGGATGCCAGGGGCAGACGGAATAGCACAGACCCGGGGAGGGAGCACCTAGTGGCCGAGGCGACAGTTGCGCCCGTTTCAGATAACGAAAGTGTACGTCTCGGGGAAGACAAAGGGACAGTTCAGGGACGTCATCGAGGATCCTCTGGAGGAGTGTGTCGGGTACGTAACCAACCAGGATATGACGTGGAAGACGATCAGCAGGAAAGCGCACAAGCAAACGAGCAACACGCGCGAACCGACTTGGTGTGTGACATGGGGGGACCGTCAGAGCCATCCAATCACCTGACACATAGTGCCGTGAACGGAAGAATGGTGGACATCATCTTGGACGGCAGGATACAGGAGAGGCCATGCCGAGCACGAGTGAACACGAGTGCAGCGGTGGACGTGACTCGCGCGGATGTGGTGGGGTTTGTTGCCGGACCCATCGGAAACAAGGTGGCTGCGAAGGTGCGCCAGAGAGGTCGGCGGACATGGTACCTAGCGAGCCGTTTCCAAGTGCGCAGGATGGCCCGTCAACACACCAGGAAGAAGGGCAACTGGACGAGGGACCGTCAAGACCGGCGGTACTGTTGCAGAATTTCGAAGCAGGATGGCATACATCGTCCTACCCGGACCAAGGGACACTATCCAACAGCGATACCTAGGATCGTGCCTCCTGGAGAAGAGGTTCGATGGGTTAGTCCACCGGGGCGCAAGGGAGATGCCGCAGTGATAGTGCTGGTCGGGACGACCAGCTCTGAGGAAGGAGCAGTGTCACCGCGCCCGCCGCATCTAATTGCAGACAGCAGCAGTGACACCCATCGCATTATTGTCGGCACTACCGCAAAGGAGCCGAAGGAAAGAGACAGAGCATGGCCGCATTGTTGGGGCGCTTGCCGAAAGAGGGAAAAGGGTAGACACCTCGAGAATCTTCTCTACTTTGTATCTCGCCGCAATAAGTGAACGTTCCTGAAGCTTCCAGAATAGTGCCTGGGAGATATAAATAGCGGTAAAGTGTGAGAAGAGACAGACGGATGTGAAGCGTTGAGTAGTGCCGACGGAGACGGACAGACGATGTGGAGAGTTGTGCCGACGGAGAAGAGTTAGTTCTTTGTGTTACGAGTTCGGAGCCGTGCTGTTGGAGAATTGGAAAAGACTTTCTTGCTGTTACAACGAGTGTACAAGTTACTGTTTACGGAAATAAAAGTGTTTCTTTATCTCGACTACATCTGTCTACTTTACTTCACACCCGCAACCAAAGTTACAATATCATTTTAAGCTGCAAATTTCAAGGTGAAGTTGTTCTACCACAGACCCCAATGATCTCTTTAGACTCGCCTATTCTATTCAAACATTTGCAGCTACAAAGTTGCTTGGCATTTGCAGTGACTATTAATAAGTCACAAGGCCAAACAATGTCAATTTGTAGGTTGGATCTAGAAAATCTGTGCTTTTCACGCGGCCATTTATATGTTGCATGTTCAAAGGTTGGCAGACCATCAAGTTTGTTTATATCCCTCAAAGATTAAATAAAAATACTGTACACAAAATACTATTAAGATAAAAAAAAATTATTCCTGTTAATAAAGTGAAACCTGTCTTCAGCGGAATTGAACGGGAGTCTCAAACATTTCCATTTAACAAAGGCAAGCCTAGGCTGTTATGAAAATTAAGCCATTTACACACGTAAATGGACAGTATGAGGTAAAAAAAATGTACATACATTATTCTATTGTGTGTATTTAGATATTTGTGCAGCAATACATACATGTAATACACACCAAAACATAATGAAAAATAGCTGTGTACACAATTCATTTATTTTTCCCAGTACTTGAGAGCTTTCTGGACACATTGCTGCTTAGCTCCTCAACTTCCACAAACACTTTGGCCTGGGAAATCACACCAAACATATCCGAGTCACTTGGCCTTAGGGCAAATTGCTGCAGTTTCTTAAACTTTTGACAGAATCCCAATAAGTCTTTAGCCTACACTCTTCTTCTAACTAAGGGACATATTTCTCTACATTTTCCTCCTCCCTCTTCTTCTTTCAGACTTAACATATCAGAAGAAACTACAGTTCAAAAGTATTGGAAAGCACGAATGCTAATGGCTTCATTGCCAGATGCAAGGCACTAGAAAACAACATATTCTCAATTAACACATCTGTATTAGCTGTGTCTGTTTCAGTTTGCACATCCCTGTCTATGTTGAGATATTCCATGGCACTGCAATTGAAAGACTTTCATTAATGTAGTTTTGTGCCTGAAAATGTTCTAAACTCTCCATTCCAGAACTGGAAATTTTCCATTAAAAGTCATAATATGATTTCCATTGTCAGCATAAGACAGTTTCCATTTAATGAAGGGAATTTAGCATGTTTTCCAACCCTAAATTCATGGTACCATAAAATATTTCCATTTTAGGCAGATTTCCGCATAACAGGGGTCTGTTGAAGGCAGGTTTTACTGTATTAAGATTAAAACTATACTTAAATATTTATTTTTAGTACTTAAAAAATATACCTGTCATAAAAATGACTTGAGCTTTTTCTTTCTTGCTGTTATTTAAAACACTTTAAGTTTGTACTTAACTAATTTAAGTTTATAGCGCACAGATACAATCACACGCAATTGATAGATTGAGTTATGATAACTGTAAGCACGATGGCATCAGGTATTTTAAAAGTAATTGTTACATATTTTTTCACGAAAACATTCCAAACAATTTTTGTGAGGTAGAACTGGAACTTCCAGGTCGAGAAGACCGCATAACTGGCCGGGAGGGCTCGGGGTGCTGACCACGACCCACCTTACAGTATTGCACCTCACCAATGATGCCTGTAGTGGGCAGAGGTGGGGGACGCAGCGGCTGGGCGGTAGGCCTTAGCCCTTCATGGGCTGTTGCGCTGGGGTTTAGTTTAGAACTGGAACTTAAAAATTCAATGCCACAGCTGGGATTTGAACCACAGACCCTCCTCTTACCAGGCAGGTGCTCTAACCATTAAGCTACTCTGACAACCTGCCAGAATGACACTGAATTCTTAAACCAGTTTGTATTTTTTCCAGTAAACCACAAAGGCAGTCTGACCTGTCATGGCATGTAATACGTCCTCTGATTGGTAATCAGAGGATATGGTCGGTGAATTTATTTTGATAATTCTCCCGGTCAGGTCAGTGAGACCCGTAAACCAACTACAGGTGTGGTCCTCCAGACATTCTGGGGGTTGTGAGAGAGCGATGTGACCGCCAAAACATAAAAATGTGGTGCTCTCTAAAAAGCGGTTACATTTACTGCTAAGTCTCTTCAATGTTTATTTAGTGAAAAATATTGGAGAGCAAGAGGATTAATGACTTCATTGTCAGAAATCCAGCATTAGCTAACAACAACAACAAAGGCAGTCTCACATCAGAGACAATTACCCCAATGGTGACTTACTATTGTAAGTACTTTATGTTCCAGGATTAAATAACCTTCAGATGGTAATTATTATTTATTTATGCCAACAAACTTACTGTTGGTGTTTTTAAACAGACAAACCGTGTGTGGGCAATGTTTGAGAGGTAGAACTCGAACTTAAAAATTCAATACCACAGCTGGGATTTGAACCACAGACTGACACTGAGTACTTGCAATAGTAAGTCACCATTGGGGTCATTGTCTCTGATGTGAGACTGCCTTTGTGGTTTACTGGGAAAAATACGAACTGGTTTAAGAATTCAGTGTCATTCTGGCAGGTTGTCACAGTAGCTTAATGGTTAGAGCACCCGCCTGATAAGCGGAGGGTCTGTGGTTCAAATCCCAGCTGTGGCATTGAATTTTTAAGTTCCAGTTCTACCTCTCAATCATTGCCCACATATGGTTTGTGTGTTTAAAAACACCAACAGTAAGTTTGTTGTCGTAAATAAATAATTCCAAACAATTATTTTTAAAATTTTATAATTTTTGAATGTACAGCATTTGAACAGCAAGTCTGTCAGGTCCGCTGGTTATTATATAATTCAAGCTCCTTTGCCCTCTGGCACTCCATATATATTTATCTTTTGTTTTGTAGAGGGCATTGGTAATTTTTAAGTTATTGAACATCACAATTTCTCTGATTTCCATTCCATTCTTCTTTAATTGGTTTTCTCCAAATTTGTCAATTTTTAGGTAGGTTGACTCTGCACTCTTGTATTCAGATCTCTTTCCAGAATTAAGTAATGTTGTTGTTGTTAGCTAATGCTGGATTTCTGACAATGAAGTCATTAATCCTCTTGCTCTCCAATATTTTTCACTGATGGATGGGGCACTAGAAGTGGTCGGGCATATTTGAAGGTGGTCTCGATCCATTTCCTCTTGCAGATCACATAGAGGACAGAGTGGTGAAGAATATATCCCAATTCTGTTTAAATGTTTTGCCAGACAATCATGTCTTGTAATCAACCTGAAGATTGCAACTGCTGTTTTTCAAGGATACTCAGGAATTACTGTTTGAATGTTTGGTAGTTCCCATCTTTTATTCTTTGATTTTTCATAGTAATATTTTGCAATAATTTTTTTGAATTCAGAGTTGACTAATCTTTTAGCTGCATAAAATGGTAGATTAACTATAGATTTTGTACACCTCTGGTACCCTTTTTTGCAAGAAAATCAGCCTTCTCATTACCACTCAGTCCACAGTGAGCTGGTATCCATTGGAAGACTAGGTGGTTTTGAAGTGCTGTTAGATGGGTAAGGATTTTCCAACATTCTATAATTGTTTGGTTTTTTGGTGACAACTTGGAAGTAATTGCTATAATTGCTGCCCTGGAATCTGAGAGAATAACTGCTTGATGAAAATGTGAAATTCTGTACAAAAAATTTTGTAGGGTCATTCGAATTGCTTCAATTTCTCCATCAAAGTTTGTAGTTCCATAACTTAAAGATTTGTAATAGGAAAAGAGGTGACACGTGACTCCAGCCCCTGCTCCATCTTGGTTTGATATCAATGATCCATCAGTATAAATATGGAGCCATTCATGTTCTGGAAATCTAGTATGGATTGTCTCTAATGCCAATAATTTTAGAACACTAGTTGGAGTATCACTTTTCTTAACTTCTTCTGTCAGGTGTAAGTAATATGTGATGTCTAATATTTGTGTTGGATTGACTTTAGATATGAAGTTTTCCTTTGAATTAGGAAGGTGTACATCCTTGATGTCCTGAATTTTGGAAAGAAAGCTCTCTCTTTAGTGTATGTGTAAAATTTCTCTTGTGCCATGTATTGAATGGGAGTCTGATCAACTTTTCGTGTTGAATAAAAGCCGATTTTTCTATTTCATATTCAATGGGGTATTGGTTGGTTAGTATTTCCATAGCTGCTATTGGTGTGGTTTTGATAGCACCTATAATTAATCTTAGACTTTGGTTTTGAAAGATTTGAATTTTTTTTGTGTTTGCTGTTACAAGAACCTCGCTGCAATAAGTAAATAATGGCTTTATATATACATTGTATGTTGTATTAAGGGTTGCTCTGGAACATCCCCACTTCATTCCTGTTAGACGTTTTAACAGTGAAAGGCGCCTCTCTGCTTTTTGTATTACATTTTCTATTTGTTTGGTCCATGTAAGTTTAATATCAAATGTAACTCCTAAATACTTTGCTTCCTTTGTTTCTGGTAATTGTGGACCCTCAAAATTTAGTTTTATTTTTAGTGGTTTTTTTCTTAGTGAACAGATTTGGTAGTTTGATTTTGTTGTATTAACAGTCATTAAATTTTCTTTGGTCCACATTTGTAAGTTGATTAACCTCTTGAGCGATGGCCATTTAAAACGTCCGCGAGCCGAGAACTGCTAGCATTTAAATTGTTAAATGCCTTAAAAGGGCTTTGTATATACACAGCTGTATTTTGTGTAAATATTAAGTTATTTTAATGAAACAAAAACTGGTATAAAACTCGTTATTTGCAGTATAAATGTACGTCATTGCAAAGTTGAGTTGTATTTACAAAACGTTGAAATGGCACAATTTTGTTTCACTGTGGTGAAAAGTCAACTTTGCTCTGTCGAACGCATCTAATATAAGTTCAGAGAAAGAAAGAGTAAAGAAACACCCATTGTATGTGTGGCTTATGCGTCAGCATCCTGTGAAATAAATTGCTACTGCATGCGTGGCTTATTGAGTCACCAGAATAGATCAACATTACAACTTTTGCTTACGCGAGTTTCGTAACTTAGTGGAGTCCGTGTCTTTCTTTGTTGAAATACATACATATTCTTTCTTGCTTGTAGCTGAAGGGAGAAGTGGTATAAAAAGGTGTTTTTGCACCAACTGGATATAACCATATACAATTGTTTGGGGATTTGGACAGCTCTCTAAACCCACACAGGACATTGACCGACCTTGACTACTGACTATAAATAGCTCGCAGCCTAATTGAACAACACCACGTTGGGGGTTGAAAATCCAAAACCCCTGCACCCCTCAGACTTCAAGGAAAACATTATCCTAAAAGGATACCACCAACAGTAAAGAAGTCCCGCCCATCTCCAAAGTGTTTCGTGTGCCGCAAGAAGGGAATTCGCGAATGTGGAGATGTAAGTACCCTTGTGTGTTTATCCCTGTTTTGAGGTAAATCACTGCAGAACGAACATATTAAGGTAAGCCAATAAAGTATATAGACCTTACTAAAATGTTTCATAAAGGGAAAGTTATAATAAGTTGAGTTGGGTAAGGGATAAATAAGGGTTAAGTGCTTAAACGCACAGGACGCCCATATCGCTCATCCGTCATTTTAAATGGACGTGATTTCACGTCGATATCCCTCAAGAGGTTAAGGATTGTTGCATGGTTTTTTCTAGTTCTGTACTTTTGCTTTTTGGTTTTTAAGTCCACATTACTAAGTCATCAGCAAATAGTGCACACTTCACACCTGATTCTTGCATTTGTTATGGCAGATCGCTAATAAATATATTAAAAAGTGTTGTGCTGAGCACTGCGCCTTGTGGTAATCCACGGTGTACTTGTTTGAATGATGTTTGTTCTCACATTTATTTATTTCCTTTTGTAAATGTTCATTGAATTCTATTGTTTCCTAATTTTTACCTTCTTCTGGTGCATATACCCCAATTACTACCAGTTATCCTTTAGGAATCTTAAAAATTACTGTATATTATTCATTCATTGGTAAAAGTATAACTTTCAATTCTATTGCTCCATTTTTCATCAACCAATAAAGCTATTCCTTTTGCTGGTTTTTGCTTTCTTGTCACTCCGCTGTAGATTAAAACATGTCTTCCTATTTGCTCAGTGCCATTCAATTTCCTTTTGGTTTCAGTAATAACACTAATGTTTACTTTCATCTGTTTTAATTCTGTAATTAATTCTGCTTCTTTTGTTGCTAGTCCTCTTATATCCCATGTACGTAATATCAATTCTTCCACAATCCCAAATCATGAATCCTTCTTTTGTTGCTGTGGTCGGTATCCAATATTCGATTATTCTTGTGAAGCTTACCAGTAATTAAATATGTCCTCTAGCTGTATTAAAAGTACTGCGTAGAGTAAAAGCAATTGGTGAGGCTGCCATGTCAGCTTTGGTTGAGCAGGGTTTTTCCACCAGGGTTACCTTCCCTTAAGTAGTTGTCTTCTCTTTGACTAACAAGAGTCTCCTTCCCCGGTTTTAATTCAGAGTTGGCCTTCTCCTACCCTTCTAATTTGTATCCCAGGAGGGAAGGGTGTCCCAGTATTTAAGGCCCCAGGAACTGGGCTTCCTGTTGGTCCATGGATCCTTACTCAATATATTCAGACTACCCCATAATACCATATGGGATCCTCCACCCATCACCCGAAAGACATGCTCGGTAGTGGTTACAAGGTCCCCTAGTACATATAAATTTAAATGACTACTGAGACTTTTATGACTAACACCATTAATCAAAGCAACAAGGTTAACCATTAGAATTACATTTTCACCTTTTGTTAGTTTGCATATCTTGCATTCAAGTGTGTTTCATGCATATTTGTGTAAGGCTCAGAAAGCTGTATGCAATTCTTGAAAATTATTTCACCTCACCAGATGTAGCCATGGGGCAATTTTATAAGTGAAAAATAATTGATAGAAAGGAATTGCATTATTATTATTGTTGTTGTTATTATTATTGTTTTATTATTATTGTTTTATTGTTTATTATTATTATTATTATTATTATTATTATTATTATTATTATTATTATTATTATTATTATTATTATTATTATTATTATTATTATTATTTATAATAATCATGATGATGACGACGGTGATGATTATGAATATTGTGGTTGAGTTGCTCCTGTGACTGACATGATACTTAGGCCTGGAATGTTTCCTTTCCAACTTTCTTTTTCCAATTATCACTTTATTTCATCCATCCTAAATACCTATCACCTATGCTGATGTGGATTGCAAGAATGGGTGTTAAAGTAATCTCTCCCCCCCCCCCCCCCTCAAAAAAGAAAATAATGAAACCAAAAGAAAAAGACAGGGTTCTTGAGCATATCATCAGGATTTAAGTCCCCCCGTCTTACAAGTGAGTGTTATCTTGAGACAAAATTAATGGGACTACTGTAGAGTTTGAAAGGAAAATCAAGTTAAGGAAGATAACACTAACTTTCCAAATTAAAGCAAATCTCAACCTTTAAGTGACTATAGGTTTGACTGACATGTTAGTCACTGATTTCAAGTAAGAAATCAAAGAGATAAGATCTGACTTTTTTTTATCAAACTCTCAAATCTTCTAAACCTCAAGGAACTGCATCAAAAATAAGCTCATGGTAGACTGTCACAGGTTACTTATGTACTCTAATTTAAAGGTTTAATATACTGGGGCATACGCTAATCTTAGGTCTCAAACATTTTCTTCCCAAATTTCCTTTCTCAATTATCATTTCATTTAATGCATCATCAGTATCCAATGCCTGTGGTGCAGTATGGAGTAAGAGTAAACATTAAATATTACTTTTACACCACATTCATTTCCACTGGTGAATGGGATGTAGCTTAACATTTTACTCTCATGAATTTGTCCAAATTTACATTTTCTTGAACATTTGTAAAGCATCTTTTTTTCTTTATTCTTTTCTTTATCAGCATGCTCCATTACATTAGTAATATTACATATGTAATATAGCTGTTATACGATATTACATAAATTTATACATGTTACATAATTGTAAAGCAATTAATATGCTCTATTGATTTTAAACAACAGGAGAAGGTGGTGGTCGTGGTACAAAGAGACGGAAAAGGGCTGAAGAAACTGAATCCAGTGATGAAGGCAGTGATGATGATAGACCAAGGAAGAGAGGTAGACCACGTGTTACTCCACGAGAAAATATTAAGGGATTCACTGACCAAGAGGTATAATTTTTCTGCTATCATTTATTATTTACCAAAAATACTGGATGACTGTTTGAGAAGCTTAATTTAAATCTGTACTCAAATGGATTGATCACCAGTATATTGTGTTTTCTCAACTGGTGATAATTTACAGGGAAGTGATGTTAAACAGATCTTTCTGTATTCGTGCAGTAAAGAGGCTGCTAAAGATGTTATTGATATAATGTATTTGGTTATTCTGTACTATCAATGAACAGGCACTAAGACAGAGTACCTCTGTGTATTCATTTTCTTTTTTTCAGGACTCTTGTCTAATAATTCAGTGTGCTTTAATATACATAACTTCTATATAAAAAGTTCATAAAAAGGATTTTCATTGGCATCCTTAATTTTTAAGGCAGTTATGAAGTGGAGTGTAAGCTTTGTCTCCGGAACAATGGCTTAACTGTAAATGACAAGGAAGGAATTGAACAGCTGAAACTTGCTCTTAATTCATTTGTTTTATGTACATTATATGTTTATTTACATACATCAGAATGGGTAGTAGTGCAAAAAATGTAGTGAAATTGCATGTAAAAATGTAATATATTTTTCTCAGAATTATATTTCATGTTCTTCTACCTCACATACCAAGGTAATTCTGGAAGTCCCAGACAAGAAATTTTACCATGGGACTAGTGTGACTGAATAGTGGACTGCAATAATCTATATAATGAGCAATTCCGCGTGTGACTAACTGACATTTACACTACATTTTCTTCTTAAAAAGTCTGTCTAATGGTCAATATAGGTGTAAAAATGTTATTTTAACGACATATGATGACAGAGAATACATTGGCGGTTGTGATAGGGAATATAAAAACCTTAAAAAGTGAAACAATTATTTAATAATGAGCGCTAAACTTTTCGTGACTGACATTTTAGTCAACTGTAGGTCAGTTAGTTGCATATTCTGCAACTAAGAGATAAAAATGAAATGAAGACTTTTTGGGGAACAGTAGGATATATGGAATTGGTGAAAATGTCAGCTGAGCATCATTACTGTCAAAAAAATTATGTTCAAAGACAGTGTACTAGCCAAGGTTATAAGTATGTTTTGAGCTTTTGCTGAAATTGTTTGTCCTGAAGGCAATTGTTTGTACCAGATATTTCCACTTGCTGATGTGCTTGTTGAAAAATGGATGTTTATAGGTCCAGCCAGGTGTACTGTGCAGACTCAGTAGCACTCAGAGGTCATTTAATGATAAACCAATATGTCCTACAAAAGGCACACCAAAACAGGGTAAAGCTGTTCAAGCTTTGTTGTGTTAATGGGCATACATTGAAGTCAAAGATTTATTTATGCTGGAAAAGAACAAGATTCTGGCTTCTGTATACCATTGAACATTGTCATGAAACCTTCTGAAAAGCTCCTGTACAGAGGTAGAACCGCTGTAACTGATTACTGTTACACAAGGTTTGAACTGGCAAACAAATTACTTTGCAGGAAAGCTCATGTGGTTGGAATGTCAAGAGCTAGTAGAAAAGGTAATCCACACAAGAAAGTTTCTAAGAAATTGAAGTGAGGAGAAATGAAATGCCAAAGGAAATTATTGTAATATTTGTTTTAAATTGACAGATCAACAACATCTTTTCTTACTTTAAAAAAAACAGTGAATTTGTGATTGTGAATAGAAGTTCAAGTCCAGTTGAAAAATCTGTTGTGATGGTGGATTATAACTGGAGGAAAAGTTTTGTAGATGTTTAAGATGAAATAGCAAGCTAGAATATAGCTCTGAGAAGAAGAATGAAATCATAATAAATACTGGAAATTGATGACAGTGTTGTTGGAATCACATTAAAATAGGATTTGAGTCGACTAATAACACTAAAGAACACTTTTTAAAATTTCCTGGAACATGTTTCAGAGGCTAGCTTTCCTCCATTATCAACTGGACATCGACTGAACTGTAGAGGCTGGTTCACAGGGTATCTCCTGTAGACTGTAGACTGCTCTGGTGGTGGTTTTAAGAACTTATATAACGAATCGCTTTGTATTGCCTAATATGAAGAATGTGATGGCAAACTTAATGTTTGCTTGCAATGCTGTGCTCATTTTCATAATTTCAAAAATACTTCTAGCACTCCATATTTGTATTTTTGTGTGTTTAGAACTAAACTCATTCTTTGATTGTAATCATAATGAAGCTTTACCTTATTAGCATTACTATGTTCTTTTGTGTAGCTATATTTAAACACAATTTATAGTGAAGTTTGTTGTTCATAGTGATAGTCTTTTATGATATTAAAGCTTATACTTCCATAATGAGCAACTCCATTCCCAATGGTAGTTGGAGTTAGGCAAGACATATGTATAGTTTATAGATGAATTCAATTTTTCAGTAGACTGTTGAGAATTGCATAGAGGAACCCCAGGAGTTGCACAGATGCTTAACTTCTTTAAACTTTTCCTGTTGTATTTAGGAAAAATGGTTTTTCTTCAGATAGTTAATTCAGTATCTAATATAACTTATTAGTTTAAATGCCCTGAAGATTTCATATTACTGTTTCTTCACTGTATTTCAGATAAGAAGGTTTGTAAAGAGCTACAAGAAGTTCTCAGCCCCATTGAAGCGTTTGGAAGCTGTAGCTTGTGATGCAGAGCTGCAAGAAAAGCCACTTGCAGAATTACACAAACTTGGAGAGCTGTTACGGGAAAGGTGTGCCACTTCCATGACAGAAATGCAGGCACAGAAAGAAAATGAATCAACACACAATGAAGATAGTAATCTCTCCGGACCAGCACAAAAGAAAAGAGGTCGTGGGCCATCATTCAAACTTGGTGGTGTGTCTGTAAATGCCAAGAGTCTTATGGCAGCAGAAAAGGAATTAGAGGTGCTTGATGAAGCTCTGCCATCCGATCCAGCAGAGCGACAAAAATGGGTATTGGATTTTAGGTATGCTTTTCATTCCTTTTCACAAACATAGTTGTTCAGTGTATGGTTTGTTTCATGAATGATTTATGTCTGGAGATAAAAATAGAATAAACAGAGTGGTGGTGTGGGGTCAATTCACAGGTTTGATTCTTGGTTTGCTCAAACACATTCTGTGCTATAATTACAAGTGCTGCCCCCTTCACACTTTCATCTGCAATGTCAGTCCTCCATGATTACTTATTCTCAACTTTTATTCGATCAACACATCTTCTTAATTGGAAATTTATTTCAATTTTATCATTAACAGTAATATACCTCTATTTTGGTTTCAATTAATTCATTAATAAACACTCAACATACATAAGGAAATAATGAAGCTATTAACAGTGAAGCAACAAGAATCTAAAGTAAGAACAAATTTGAAACTAAAAGCTTCACTTATCATAGCAATATTGCAAGTTCTTTTGCTGCTGACACGTTTCGAGTTGACTCCATAGCTTTGAGAATGAGTTGAGTCAACTCAAAATGTGTCAGCAGCAAAAGAACTTGCAATATTACTAAGATAAGTGAAGCTTTTTGTTTCTAATATGCTCTTACTTTAGACTCAACATACAATTTACAACAAATATTCACATGGGTGACCAAATAAAACTGCATAACATATATGTGATGAAAGAACAAAACTGTTCTGAGTGAAAGATAAAACACAATAATGCTGGGTTGCAAGAATGCATTTATAGGTTTTATTAGCATTAAACTGTTCATTTGCCTCTGAAATGAGTTGCAAGATTGATATACAATGCTAGTGGATCATTAATGAACTCTCTAAACTATAAGTTGAATCTTGGGCATATAAACAACTAGTGGATTATAGCCCATGCTTGGTAACAAGCTTAAGGCAGGACTTTTAGTTTTCTGATGTAAAATCCTGTTATATTAGATTGGTTAACCTGTTGGTTTGAAAGCCATGCTGACATTTATCGATTATAATTATTTGTTATGCCAACCAACTTGCAAGCTATGTGTGGGCAATATTTGAGAATTAGGGCTGAAGAATTCAGTGCCATAGCTGGGATTTGAACCACCAGCATGTGTTGCTATGTTGGCCATGGTAGCTCAGTGGTTAGAGCACCCAATTGCAGACCGGAAGATCTGTGATTCAAATCTCGGCTATGGCATTGAATTTTTCAGTCTCATTCTACCCATTTCCAACTTAGTTTAATCTTTCCTTTCTCTAATATTTTTGGAAATTCTCCATCTTCCAAAGATTTGTGTATTAACCTCTTGAGGGATATCGACGTGAAAACACGTCCATTTAAAATGGCGGATGAGCGATATGGGCGTCCTGTGCGTTTAAGCATTTAACCCTTATTTATCCCTTATGCAACTCAACTTATTATAATTTTCCCTTTATGAAACATTTTAGTAAGGTCTATATACTTTATTGGCTTACCTTAATATGTTCGTTCTGCAGTGATTTACCTCAAAACAGGGATAAACACACAAGGGTAGGTACATCTCCACATTCGCGAATTCCCTTCTTGCGGCACACGAAACACTTTCGAAATGGGCGGGACTTCTTTGCTGTTGGTGGTATCCTTTTAGGATAATGTTTTCCTTGAAGTCTGAGGGGTGCAGGAGTTTTGGATTTTCAACCCCCAACGTGGTATTGTTCAATTAGGCTGCGAGTTATTTATAGTCGGTAGTCAAGGTCGGTCATTGTCCTGTGTGGGTTTAGAGAGCTGTCCAAATCCCTAAACAATTGTATATGGTTATATCCAGTTGGTGCAAAAACACCTTTTTATACCACTTCTCCCTTCAGCTACAAGCAAGAAAGAATATGTATGTATTTCAACAAAGAAAGACACGGACTCCACTAAGTTACGAAACTCGCGTAAGCAAAAGTTGTAATGTTGATCTATTCTGGTGACTCAATAAGCCACGCATGCAGTAGCGATTTATTTCACAGGATGCTGACGCATTAGCCACACATACAATGGGTGTTTCTTTACTGAATCTTTCCGAGAACTAATATTAGATGCGTTCGACAGAGCAAAGTTGACTTTTCACCACAGTGAAGCAAAATTGTGCCATTTCAACGTTTTGTAAATACAACTCAACTTTGCTGATGATGTACATTTATACTGCAAATAACGAGTTTTATACCAGTTTTTGTTTCATTAAAATAACTTAATATTTACACAAAATACAGCTGTGTATATACGAAGCGCATTTAAGAATTTAAATGCTAGCAGTTCTCGGCTCGCGGACATTTAAATGGCCATCGCTCAAGAGGTTAAATGAAAAAGTAGTTAATTAGGAACCTGATGGTTATATTTCATTGTTGTGATACTGTTGCAATAGTCAATTACTTCAGCTATATTTTTCATGTCTACGATTTTTTTGTCTACTGAACAGCACATACATTTTTTTATATGTTTTACTATTTGTTTTATTTTTTTAATACATAATTATGTCATTTACAGAGTAAAACCAGCCAATTTTGACGTTCCATGGGAGATAGAGGATGATTCAAAGTTACTTCAAGGCATTTATCAATATGGCATAGGCTCATGGGAGGCCATCAAGATGGATCCTTCACTTGGTATAGCGGATAAAATCTTGGCCAATGAGGACAAAAAGCCTCAGGCAAAGCATCTTCAAACAAGAGCAGAATATCTTCTCAAAATATTGAGAAAACAAATAGACTGTAAAAGTGGTGTGGTAAGTAGTTATGATGATGCTAAAGCTTTAGTCTATCAATTTGCAGACTATGAGATAAAAAAAACATATTCTCCAAGAAAGAAAACTACAAATATCGATTTCATTGAAGCAAGTATAGGTCTAAGTCTGTATTTCATATGGTTCATGCAATGTTAAAACAAATTCTGGAAATTAGAAAATCTGCTATTTTTCTACATTTTAGAACTAGTGAATGATTGAGGCACCCAAGCATTTAATTGTTTGTTGTTTATTGCAATGAGACCAGTGAAAAATTACATAAATCACAGGAAAAGAATAACAGAATTGCATCTGAAGATGAACTTATAGCAGGTATGATAAAAACATGTTCAGTTTCACCAAACTTCTGCCTAACTATGAAGATTCACTACTTACTTTTATACTTCACCTAACATCATTTGGCTCATATGCCCCTTATGTAATGATAAATTGATAAACAGGATCTGGATTTGTTTATCTAAAATGAATCTTTGAAAAATTACCTGTAAAAAACTCTTAAAATTTAAAAAATGACAACAGTTTTAAAATACTGCCTAAAACTTGAAATGTATGTAATTTATTAAAATTGGTGCACAAAAATTATAAATTAATTTATGTAAGAGAATAACTGCCATACAGGCAGAAAAAGTAGATAAAAGAATTATGAGATAATATAAAAATTAATTGAAACTATATATTTGTTCTATGCTCTCGTTGGAAGTATCTGATAAGAAATTTGATTTGGAACATATCTCACAAAATGATAATGTTAACGCTATTGAGTTCTCGGGTTGTACAAAATTCATAGCAAATGATGGCATGACACAAAGTCAAGGACCATAACAGTGAGTGTGTGTACTCAGCGCAAAAAAGGAAAACTGACAAGTATTGTCTTTGTTTCTGACATGAATTTTGATAACTGTAATGAACCTGCTCCCTGAATATAGCCACCCATCCACCTCCAAACAACTCTTTTGAGACATGACACTTAAATAGGAATGTGATCTTTTCCCAAGAGTGCATTTACAAAGTTACTCTTATTTCCTCTACCACATAGATAGTAGGTAGAGAAGGTATTTCATTCCACCCACAAATTTGATACCAAGATTTCAGTGGAAATACACATTTTAGGGTCCCCTGAATAAAAGAAAAGCATTTCTGTGATGTGTTGTACAGTATGTACATTAATTACTATAGTGAAATTTCAATAAGTAAATTTGCTATCACTCATGTTTGAATCCATTTTTTTCTTTTTTTGAGTCACTTTATTTACACTCACCTTCACTTTAAAATGTTGGAAACACTGGAGTGACTCTGGAGTCACCCAAAAGCTGAGGATGAGATCAAATGATCTTGAAAACATTCCAACTTTTCCACATTTTAAAATGAAGGTGAGTGTAAATAAGTAACTCAAAAAACTGATTCAGACACAAACAGTACTTCACCGTTAATAGTGCTTCTATTTTTACTATCTCAACTGGTAAGTAGGGGAAGTATTGTATTCCACCCAAAAATTCGATGTCAAGATTTCACCGGAAATATATGTTTTGAGACCCCCTGAAACAAAAAAAAAAAAAGCACTTTTAAAAAAAGGTCCGTGTGTGTGTCAGTCTGTGGACAGCATAACTCAAAAACGAAAAGTTGGTTAAAAACCAAAGTTGGTATTTAAGTTTAATGTCTTTCAAGGATGCGACACAAAGATTTTGAAAATAGCCCCACCCTAAACTACTCTTTACATGGAAAATTTTCTGAAAATTTTGATTTTCTTGAAAATGGCTCTTAACGATTTTGATTAAAATGTCATGTGTTTGAGATGTTTTTATGACAAATGGAATGTATATTTTGAATTTTCTGGCTATAGCCTCTGTAGTCACATTTACTCTGGACGACTTTTGCATAACTGGTAAAGAGATAAACCAAGTCATACTATACAAAAGATGTAGATCTTACTAAAATACACAATTTATGTCCGAATAAATTTTCTTGTAGGGTGAACCATTTCGGGATGTTCCTTGTTATGTGTGTGAGTTTCAGAAAACTTAAAACTTTTGTGAAATGGAACATCATTCATTTTTTTATATGGTAAGTGTGCAAAGAGAACAGAATCTTAAAGCTTTAAAAGATTTGACTATCGCACAAAGGCTACTGATTCTAATATTCCCCATTGCACCTACAAGGAAATAAGCACAAATGTTTATCTTAACATGAAGATATAGGAATAAGAGTTTGTAAGAATGGTTAGTACAAGCATAGAGAAAGTCATGTGAGTGCAACACATCAGATTTTTAATATTTGCTGTCACTCATTAGCTGTCTGACTCATTTATATTCACAACTCCCCTTTCCCTAGGAACTCCCAAGTTACCATCCCTTTCCTCAGTGCATGTTCCCTCTCTTTGTTTAGTCCATCATCACATTGCATCATTGCTAATTTCATTGCTTTTGTTTCAGACAAAGCCTAAACGTCAGAGGAAAGCTCGGGAAATAAAATCAGCATTGACAAAGGAAATCATAGAAGATGACATTAGCTCTGGAGATGATAATACTACAAATACTACCACCCTCAGTAGTGCACCAATACCGCCAAAGCGACCGCCTAAACCAAAACCAGATAAAGTGAAAATCAAAACTGATGGTGAAACCGAGGACATCAAAAGTGATGTTCCAGATGATAAGGAAAAGGATGACAGCATTAGTAAAGATGAACATCAGAAGAAGAAAAAATTAAAGAAAGAAAAGAAGGAGTCAAAGAAAAAGAAAAAAGTTACAGGCCCAATGCACTTTACTGCCAACAGCGAACCTCGTGCACTTGAGATCATTGGAGATTTGGAGCCTTCTATCTTCAATGAGGTAAATGGAAAAACTGCAATTTTAATTCTTGTCAGAAAATGTAGAAATTTCTTTTCAGGAGATACAGCTTCAGCTTGGGGAAATATAAATGACATACCAAATTTCTGAAGTAATGTTTTAAAACACTGTAAAACAATTTAAATAATTGTAAGTCAACACTTTTTATGCCATTCCCTACGATACAGTTATTTATGCAAATTTTTAATTTAATTGGAGTATATTCCATGCATTTTCATGAAACCAGCATTCACTGTTCCTCAAAGTTGTATCCCTATATTATTCATTGAGAAATTTTAAACTCAGTTCTTGCGTGATTTCTCTTAAAGTGGAAATAATTGAAACAGTGATTGTATTAGGAAGGTAATTTGCTCTTGGAAGTTGTTTTATGGGTTCAGCCAAATAAAAAGCATACCTTTCTGGATAATTAAGGTTGGGAGAGGGACTAATGCTATTGATTGTAAAAGAAGTACACAAACTGCAAGGAATAATAGCCAATACATATTTTCCTGTACCATGCACAGCTGTTAGATTAAATATTTGATGCTATGATCCATTTTGGCAATTACAACCCCAATAAATTTAAAGTCACTCTAATATTTGTCAAGAAGATGACTTTGGCAGGCTATATCCTTTTTATTTTAAGTGTGTTACCATCCAAGCAGTGCAGTTAGTGGCAGCCAGCTATTTTAAATCATGATGCTATGTTTTTATTTGGATGAACACTGAACCCCAAAGTGTTGTAAGGAGTTCACATTTAACATAATT
Organism: Tenodera sinensis; assembly: GCA_030765045.1. Classification (NCBI taxonomy): domain Eukaryota; kingdom Metazoa; phylum Arthropoda; class Insecta; order Mantodea; family Mantidae; genus Tenodera; species Tenodera sinensis. Next base: position 83,146,641 of record CM060963.1, read on the forward strand.
TCAAGAATGTTACTAAACTGCATATATATTGAATCAGGAAAACTGCAGTTAGAAGAAACTATTCATCCATTATAAATTTGTTAAGTGCAGAATGGCTATCGGCATGAATTACATTTGTTCTTCATAAATAAATAATACAGACGATAAAAATGTGATGGTAACATTCTGAAAAGAATGTAGTGCATCATGTGTTACTCTCCACAACATAACACAGTGGTCAATAGGTAACTTGTGTGCACCAGATGTGACAGAAGATTATACACAAAATGTATTGTCTTTCACAAGTGCACCAAATAAATGTATTACTTTTAAGCAAATATTCATTCACATACAACTTTTCTTTCAGTTTTATTTTTAGCTTAACCTCATTATTACTAATTGTATACTTTCACATTAGAGAAATATAATAATAGTGGACCAGAATATGTGTGCACTAACTTTAAATGGAAAGAAGTTAGTAACAATGAAGCTCATAATAATTTAATTGACATGTTCAATGTTCACCAGCCTCCATGGCTACTTGTGAACTCGCTGAGTGCAATCTAATCTAATCTATAAAAGCTGTATTGATAATGTGATGATATTCCTTGTTGTAGTCTTCTCTGTCCATTGTATGCTGATTAGACTGTAGAGTAGATGTAGGTTTGAGGGTGCTCAACTATATGGTCATCAGTGCCCTTAAAAACAATACATGGCAAAACCCAGATATAAACTTCAATAAAAAATAAAATTACTAGTGAAAAGGAAAAACATACATAAATATACAAAACAGAGTGGCAAATGCCAGAATTAAAACATAGTGATAAAGATGTCAAAAGAGCATAAAAACTAGATATTTAAAGTTTCAAATCCTCAAACTCATGTTACTCTCCACTAAAAACTTAAAAACTCTTGACCACTTGTTTGTCATCCTCCAAGACCTCTGCAAGTCTGGCAGGGAGCTGCAGAAAGTCTCGAAGGTGTGCTAGAGAGGAACACTCCAGCAGTACATGACAAAAGGTTGATGCACAGTGGACAACAAGGAGTGGGGTTCTGTTTAAATAGGTAATCATGCGAAAAATTGCAGTGGGCAGTTCGCAACCAAGCCAAGTTAACCTCCTCAAGATGAGATACGCGAGAGGAAGTTACCCAGTTTATCAGAAGTTCTTTCACTTCTCTAAACTTATTACTGTTGAGAGTTTAGCACTCTTCATGTCAGCACAACAGCACTGCTCTCTGCACTTCAAAATGTAAGGTCTTCCAAAGTAACACGAGAGATGGTAATGCTGGGTTCTGTGGTTGCCAAATCCACCATTTCATTCCCTGTCAAACTTACATGACCAGGAATCCATGTACACACTACACTAGTACCAGAAGCGTGTAAGACATGGAGGTCATCCTGGATACGCTGTACAATAGGATTGGAGCTGTACAGTTGACGAAGGCTCTGAAGTGCACTAAGAGAATCGCTAAAAATCAGGCAGTCGCTTAATTTATGATGGCGCACATATAAAACAGTTCAGTAAATTGCATACAGCTCTGCAGTATAAATGGAAGTGCTATTATGATAGCCGAATGTATGTGGTTCGGTTCTACAAACATAAGCACATCCAATACTGCTGGTGCCCTTTGATCCATCGGTGTACATAAAACATCTGTCAGTCTAGCCTGACAAAAATTCTAAAGAACAAGTGAGGATACTTGAAATAGAAATCACGGACTTCCTGTATAAGGTCATCCCAAGCTCTACATGGGGCATGCCAGGTAACCAAGGGCTTATAGCCCTTGGGAAACATGTTAAGCATTTCAATTGCAAGCTTCCGTAGAAAACACGCTGGCTTAGGACTAAGAGTGCTTTTCCTATGTCGTTCTCTTAGTATGGTGGTGAAAAACGGAAGTGAACATTGGGTGCTTAGGTATACACTAAGCGCACAACCATAAATTGTTAAGGGAATCTCACGCTGATATTGCAGAGGAGGTTCTGCAGTTTTGTCGAAAAGACTTACGGCTGGACTTGTTGGAAGAGCACCTTTTGCGATGCGTATGCTCCTAATATGGCATTTAATCTTCTCAGTACAGATGGTCATGCTGACGAATAAACAATACCCCCATAGTCTAGTTTGGATTGGACCAGTGTGCGAACATTTGCAGCAGAATTGTCCGATCTGCTACCCACAATTTGCCATTTAGTACCTGTAGTATGTTCAGGGAATGGTCACATCATGCTCTTACTTGTACTATATGTGATAACCAACTAAATTTCCTATCAAGATCTGCAGGAAACACATCTCTGTGTAGGGAAGTAAATCTGCATCGAAATGGAGCAAAGGTGGTAGTCATATCCTATGGTGCCAGAAGTTGATGCAGATTGACTTCACTTGAGAAATGAAAGCCATTTTTTGAGCTCCATTATCAAAGGCTGTCTAAACATTGCTGCAGCTGCCAGTGCAAGAAGGCTGTGTGCTCAGAAGTATGAAGATGGTAAAGTCATCCAGAAAATAGGTATGACAAAACTCCAAGTGGAACACATTTCCAGTTAGAGTTAATTGCTACCGACTCTTACTTGGAAAAAATGGTCTTTCATAAACTCCTGAATGAGCAGTGGTTGGCGTCCACGTATGTTGCATGTATATAGGGAATGTAAAATCCCTGCTCGCCAGTACATATCATAAGCCTTCTCGAGATCGAAAAGTATGTCAATGGTTTACAGTTCTTCAGAAATCCATTCATTATCTGTGTCGATATTGACACAAGATGGTGTACAGTTGAACAGCATCATCGAAAACCACACTGAATGTTAATAGGTCACGACTTTCTAACCACTATACCAACTGTCCATTGACCATGCATTCCATTACCTTGCAAACGCAACTGATGAGGGAAATAGGACAGTAGCTGGAGGAAAGATGACGATCCTTTCCAGGTTTCAAAATGGGTATAACGGTGGCCTGCCACGAATTTTCTGGAACAACACTGTCAACCCAAACACAATTATAGACCTCGAGCAGAAATGCCTTTCCTTCAGGAGAGAGCCATTGTAACATTTGTACATGAATACTGTCTGGCCCTGGTGCTGATAGTCGCAAAGATGGTGGAATGAAATGTGAAGCCTTGAGAGTCCACCTGAGCTGTAATTGGAAGGAATTCAGGGGAGTAGTTATCCGAGCTAGACGCCTGAGCAAAAGCACTGCAAACGTGTTGGTCATTTCAAATGAATCAACAACAGCTCCTGCAGCTATTTTCAAGCCCGCAATTGATATATGGATTGATTTACCAGCTGTGCACCCTAACTTATCCCATACAACCGAGGAAGTTGTATGTCCGTTAAATGAAGTTACAAATTTGCTCCATGATGTCTTTTTGGAATCCTTAATGACTTTTCTGGACCTGGCTCACATTTTCTTGTACTGGATTACTCTAGCCAATGTAGGGTGATGCTGAAAAGTCCTAAGAGCATGCCTTCGAGTATGAATGGCATTCTGACATTCTTCCATCCACCAGGGAACAGGAAATTGACAGAGGTGGGAAGTTGACCGTAGAATAGATTGTTCAGCAGCAGAGAACCCACTCGGTGAGATACATGTAGAACATGTATCTTGCGTTAAGCGACTAATAAGACTTGGAATGTGGTCACTAGAGTGCAAATCAGAGATGATATTTCACTGTAAGGAGATTGCCAACTAAAGTGAACAAACTGCAAGATCAAGGTGTGATTTCAGATTGTCTGGAAATATTCCCAAACAGATTGAGCTGTTACCATTAAAGCAATATAGCTCATGTAATGTTTAGTTATGCGTCCTGGTACTTGATCAGGACTAGCCAAGAGGCAGTTTGTTTTAGATTTTATGATTTTAATTATTTCTTCACCAGTTTAAGGAAAATGCTATTTTCATTTCTGATCAATTTAGGGTGGGGGTTATTTAGTGCCAGTTTATGGCAAGGTTACTCTATCCATAACAGTGTTGAAGGGATTATTGAGCATATTACTGATGTCAGCAGGAGTTTATACAACTACATTATTTGCTGTTAAGAGATATATTATTTCCACTGGCAGGCCTAGAGCTGTGAGTTTTGCTTTTTATTATGTTCCATATTGTTTTATTCTTTATTTGCAGAGTTAAGAATTTGTGCATCAAAGTAATAATTTTTTACAGCCTCTTATTACTTTACTATAAATTTGCTTATATGGCGTGAAACTGCTGATTTATTTGTTTTACTTATTTCGAAAAGTAGACGCTTTCTATTCTAAAATTTATAATTCCTTGGGTGACCCAATTTTTTTCCATTGTGGAGTATGCCTTGTTTTTGTTGATTTTAAGGGAAAAGGTGGTATTAAAATGATGCATTGAAATTGTCAGGAGTTTTTGAGACTTCATTCCACAGTTGCTGAGCTGTATACTATAATATTTTGAGACAGAATATTAGAAGACCCCAAAAGAAAATCGTTTATGTGAATATTTGTTAAAAGTGTAATTTTTTTGATGTTGGTATGAACTGATCAAATGACGAAAATGTTCATTGTTCATTGTTATAAACAACTAAGTTAGTTTAAAGACGTCATAAATATTTCCATATTTGATTTTAATATATATATATATTAGAATTATATGTGTTTGATAATAAAAGTAAGGGAGGATGGTTAGGGATCGCTTCCCTAACAAGAAATAACTATTTGATGGACGCATACGCGGATGTATACGAAAAAGGCGGTGTCACGTGAGGTGATGCCATAAACTGTTCACTCGCGTGTGTGTAACAGAAGTGAAAGGACATATTTAGGTAATGTGAACATAGAATTTTCACCAGACTTTCATCAAGCATAGGTTCCACTAAATGAGAAGGTGGAAGCGTTTTAAATCATTTAGAATGATGCTGAGAGGAATTATTTAATGTAAAGTATCGATGAAGTGTTAATAAAATAATACATTGTGGTGAAGAAACATCGTGTGATTTTTCATTCCATCCGTTACCAAGCCCTGAGATTACAAAGATCTCAATCGCACAAAGACACAACGCCATTAATAATTACAAAAACCGCACCAAATGGCGCCCAACGTGGGACACGAATTTTGGATGGAATGGAAATTACGGGAAATGAACTTACGCAAAATACCAAGTGACGCCATATCTTCGCGCCAAAAGGAAAGAAGACGCCATTAGACCATCGTTTGAAACCTAAATACATCAGAACACCGATGAACGGATAATCAACGTGGGAAAACACCAGAGATCGTCTAGCGAAGCCAACTGCCCAGGAGACGCACATAACTGGACAAATCAACGGAAAAAAAAAGTAGGACCAAAAATTTTTATTTTACATCCAGTTTATTTTTATTTGTATGTTACTGCGAAGCGGCAACATAGTGGGACTTTTAAACCAAAGTGAACTGAATAAAGAAACTAAAATGTCGCGAAAAGAGATAGAAACAGGATTAGGGGAAGGGGCAGATTGGCCTAGTTATCAAATAAAGCCAGAAAGTGAGGAACAGGTAGCAATAGGAAAAGACCAAAGGTTAATGATGATCATGTTTGAAAGACTAGAACAGAATATGAAAGAATTAGGTCAGAAAATGGAACAAAATAAGGTAGAATTAAAACAGGACATAGAACAGAGTTTAGGTCAGAAAATGGAACAAAATAAGGTAGAATTAAAACAGGACATAGAACAAAGTTTAGGTCAGAGCATAGGCCAGAAACTAGAACAGAATAAGGAAGAGATAGGTCAAAAAATGGAGGAAGTGAGAAAGGACTTAGAACAGAAAATGGAATTAGGAAGACAGGAGTGTAAAGAAAATATGAAAGTAATGGAAACTAATTTAAAATTAGTACATAAAAACTTAAATGAAACAAAGGAAGCCTTAGAAGCTAGGATAGAAATCATAGGAGATAGGATGGGAAAAATTGAATCGGAAATGAAAGAAAATAAGATTGTATTAGAAGAAGAAATTGCTAGACGTAGAGATGAAATAACAGAATGTAATACATGTGTAGACTGTAAGATTACAAATGTAAAAGCAGAAATAACTGAGGAATTAAGGAAAGAGATTGAAGCAGTAAAGAAAGGCATTACTAATGAAACTGTAGAACAAATTGTAATTCCTAAAATTAAGACTATGACTGATGTAGTACATTCGCAACAGGATGCTATAAATGATATGAAACAAAGTCACTTAGAAATAAAGAATGATTTAAAATCAACTTGTGAAGAAATTAAAAAAGGAAAAGAAAATTTGGCTAATGTAAATGATGTTGTGAATGCACTACAAAGGCAAGATGATTTAGATGTAAGTAATGTACAAGATGAGAGTTATTTGAATAATGTACAAAATGTTGACTCACCATACAGAGAAAGAGGTTCACAATCAAACAATGACACAACACACAACACATGCTACACCAACAGCATACTACATGAAATCACACCACCTACATTTGACGAGGAGAAGGGAGACGATCCAAAACTCTTTATTAAAGAGATGGAAGAGTATTTTAAAGTGAAAAGGATACCAAATGAGCTTAGGATGATGATAGTTAAGAAGAGCTTAAAAAACAAGGCATTAGAATGGCTTAGGTTAACACTAGCTGGTCATGAATCGTATAGCTCATTCAGAAATCTATTCCTATCAAGGTATTGGGGCCCAGCTAAGCAAAACTAAACTAGGGTAGAGCTAGCAACAGGTAGATATGATCCAACCAAAAGGTTATCGCTAGTCGATTATTTTATGAAAGTAGCCAACAAAGGAAAGCTATTAGACCCCAACTTGTTGGAGGCAGAACTAATTACCAGCATAACAAGACATTTCCCAGACACAGTGAGAACAGGGTTAATTGTTGCGAGGCCAGTAGATTTTGCAGATATGATAGAACTGCTGACAGCCTTCGAAACACAAAATGGTCGGCCTAATGAGCATAGATATAGGAACGGTCACCCAAACTCACCCATCTTAAACCAGAGCACGGCTACGAACAACCAGAATGAGGGAGAAGATAGAAATATTAGGAGCACCCATGAAAGGGGGAGAGGGGCACACCATTTCCCACAACCACATAATCATGGCAAAAGAATGGAGACAGCGGTACCACGACACAATACCAAGGGGTGAATCGAGATACAGAACGCATAGATATGATCGGGGGAGACCAGGAGACCGTACCCATCAAGTGAATCACATACGATTCTGTAGGGAATACTTAAACAGCCAAAGGTCATCATACAATAGGGGTTCACGCCAAAGGGGCAGAAACCAATGGAACACCGACAACGTAAGACAACAGGAACAGAATGAAAATGTGCCGGATAAGACCGATGCTGCACAGAATACAGAAACAATGATCACCTCTAACGCCCAGGAAAACTAAGTACAAGTCAACTTTGTGTCCCGGAAGTTGACCTGTGTGGCAGTAGGGGCAATATTGACCAACATAATATAGGTATCTCAAGGAAAATTTTTATGCTACTGCGAAGCGGCAAAATAGTAGGACTTTTAAGCCAAAGTGAACTGAATAAAGAAACTAGAATGTCGCAAAAAGAGAGAGATCTAGTAACAGGAGTAGGGGAAGGGGTAGATACGCCTAGTTATCAGATAGAACCAGAAAGCGAGGAACAGGTAGCAATAGGAAAAGACCAAAGGTTATTAATGATCATGTTTGAAAGACTAGAACAAAGTTTAGGTCAGAGATTGGAACAAAATAAGGTAGAATTAAAACAGGACTTAGAACATAATAAAAAAGAGATAAGGCAGGATTTAGAACAAGATAAAAAAGAGATAGGTCAGAAAATGGAGGAGGTGAGACAGGATTTAGAACAAAATAAAAAAGATATATAGGTCTGAAAATGGAGGAAGTGAGAAAGGACTTAGAGCAGAAAATAGAACTTAATAGGAAAGAATTAGAGCTAGACTTGGACAAGAAAATAGAATTAGGAAGACAGCAGTGTAAAGAAAATATGAAAGTAATGGAAACTAATTTGAAACTAGTACATAAAAACATAAATGAGATAAAGGAAGCTTTAGAAGCTAGGATAGAAATCATAGGAGATAGGATGGGAAAAATTGAATCGGAAATGAGAGAAAATAAGATTGTATTAGAAGGAAAAATTGGTAGATGTAGAGATGAAATAACAGAATGTAATGCAAGTGTAGACTGTAAGATTACAAATGTAAAAGTAGAAATAATTGAGGAATTAAGGAAAGAAATTGAGATAGTGAAGAAAGGATTTATTAATGAAACTGTAGAACAAATTGTCATTCCTAAAATTAAGACTATGGCTGATGTAGTACAGTCACAACAAGATGCTATGAATGATATGAAACAAAGTCACTTAGAAATAAAGAATGATTTAAAATCAATTTGTGAAGAAATGAGAAAAGGGAAAGAAAGTTTGGCTAATGTAAATGATGTTGTGAATGCACTACAAAGGCAAAATGATGATTTAGATGTAAATAATGTACAAAATGAGAGTTATTTGGATGATGTACAAAATGTTGACTCACCATACAGAGAAAGAGGTTCACAATTAAACAATGACACAACACACAACACATGCTACACCAACAGCATACTACATGAAATCACACCACCTACATTTGACGAGGAGAAGGGAGACGATTCAAAACTCTTTGTTAAAGAGATGGAAGAGTATTTTAAAGTGAAAAGGATACCAAATGAGCTTAGGATGATGATAGTTAAGAAGAGCTTAAAAAACAAGGCATTAGAATGGCTTAGGTTAACACTAGCTGGTCATGAATCGTATAGCTCATTCAGAAATCTATTCCTATCAAGGTATTGGGGCCCAGCTAAGCAAAACTAAACTAGGGTAGAGCTAGCGACAGGTAGATATGATCCAAGCAAAGGGTTATTGCTAGTCGATTATTTTATGAAAGTAGCCAACAAAGGAAAGCTATTAGACCCTAACCTGTCGGAAGCAGAGCTAATTACCAGCATAACAAGACATTTCCCAGACACAGTGAGAACAGGGTTAATTGTTGCGAGGCCAATAGATTTTGCAGACATGATAGAATTACTAGCAGCCTTCGAAACGCAAAATGGTCGGCCTAATGAGCATAGACATAGGAACGGTCACCCAAATTCACCTATCTTAAACAGGAGCACGACTACGAACAACCAGAATGAGAGAGAAGATAGAAATATTAGGAGCGCCCATGACAGGGGGAGAGGGGCATACCATTTCCCACCACCACACAATCATGGCGAAAGGATGGAGAACACGAGACAGTGGTATCACGATACAATACCAAGGGGTGAATCGAGATACCGAACATATACATATGATCGTGGGAGACCAGGAGACCGTACCCATCAAGTGAACCACATACGATTCTGTAGGGAATACCTTAACGACCGAAGACTGCCATACAATAGGGGTTCACACCAAAGGGGCAGAAACCAATGGAACACCGGCAACATAAGAAGACAGGAACAGGATGAAAATGTGCCAAATAGGGTAGATGCTGCACAGAATACAGAAACAATCACCACCAACACTCAGGGAAATTACCACAACTAAGTTCGTCCCAATCGAGTAGATGACCAACACAAACCCTAAGCAACTGACAATTGACATCGACACCATGATGGCTACACAAAGGGAAGATGGAACTACTGCATACTGGACCACTGGTCATAACAAAACAGCTGGGTGACCATACGTATGAGCTACAGAATACAAATGGCAAGTTGGTAGGAAGATACCATAAAAATAAATTAAAACCATACAAAGAAAGGACCAAATAGTCTTTGCCAACAAACATGTAAGGCAGGAATAGTAGAGATGATGGAAAATAATAATTTTTAATAGGTTTCTTATAGAAGATTATGTTCAGATTGGAAAATACAACAAGAAAGAAAATCAACATAGTCATTGGCTATATTGACCACAAAGAGCATTGTCAACAAAGACAGATGAGGACACAGATTGTCATTAAAGAAGTGAATTATAGCGACGGAAAACAATGTGCTTTTGACATAAGGATGTCAGGGACAAAAAATAAAAAGGAATCAATTGTTATGACAAAGATAAAATTTTTTTGACACAAAAGTGTCGAGGGTGAATTGAGAAGAAAAATAATACAATTGCAGAATAATTATAAGTATAGAAGTTTTCTCTTATAGAGATAAGAGATAAAGAGGTGACAATTAGTGAAGTAAGAAAAACCATAGTCGGAAAAGCAATGCCCATGAATTAAGATGGATATAACCAATGCTAAGCTTGAAGAAATGTCGAACTAAACAATAGTGAATAAGGACCCAATTACATAATGGTACTATTAGTAACATCAGAGCTTAAGAATTGACTCAACGACCTGCCTATACATAATAAGCTTACAAGACAAAGAAGGCTGAACAAAATATTGCCATAAATATGATCATAATCATTAGCTCAAGATTTGTATCCTGTTTTTCTCTCCTCATAACAAGGAACATAAGTCAAAAGCCACACAATAAACCATGATACACTTTATATTTGTGTCAATGCCAAATGTATAATAACTGAATATGTGTTGTATAATAACTGAATATGTATTGTGTAGTAACTGAATATGTGAAATATATAAAGACATGCTGTGTCATACCAAAACAAGAGACAAAAACATACAGCAAAGAAGACTGTAAAGAAAAAAGTATTGTACAAAATGATTGTATCAGAGGAATAGGGAGAAGTGTGGTATTGTGTTTCAAAATTGTAAATATAGGTGGCAACTTGAAAAACAAAACAAGGGGCATGTGAGACAATATTAAAAGACCCCACAGTTGCTGAGCTGTATACTATAATATTTATTTATGCTAACAAACTTACAGCTGTGTTTATAACTATTGGCAGTTTTCTTTAGATAACAATGAATTGAAGTTGAGACAGAATATTAAAAGACGCCAAAAGAAAATTGTTTATGTGAATATTTGTTAAGAGTGTAATTTGTTTTTGATGTTGGTATGAGTTGGTTAAATGACGAAAATGTGTTACTAATGTTCATTGTTACAAACAATTAAGTTTGTTTAAAGACCACATAAATATTTCCATATTTAATTTTATTATATATGTATAAATAAAAGAATTATATGGGTTCAATATTGAAAGCGAAGGAAGAATGGCTAAGGATCGCTTCCCTAACAATGCGGGAACTATTTGATGAACGCATACGCAGACGTACACAAAAAGAAGTGTAATGCGTCGCCAATTGTCTAGTCATTAGCGTCTATGTGTTTGGCGTAGATGGACGTATTTTTATATGTGCACATCATAAAATAGTGAAAGTAAATTTGCTAAGTGTTTAAAGACCGTTAATTTGTGTAAAATAAGTGAGACATTAGCTAACTTTAATAAGTTAGTTAATACGAAGTGCGCAAGTAAATAAAAGGACCTAAAATAGACGAAGTGTAAAGTGATAGAAAACACTTTTAGCGAAATATCGCTAAAATTTTTAGACTTTTAGGCGATGCTAGGGAAGTTGATCCACTGAAATAAGACTTACTACTGTAATACGATTTAAATACTGTGAACAAGGAGGTGCGAATAAAATATTTCACCAAAGTTAAATCGGAGTGTATATTTATTCCATCCAGTACCACGACCCGAGATAACAAAAGAGTCAAAAGCTCATCACCAACTTCGTAATACACAAAAACAGCACCAAAGTGATGTATGTTTTTATTGGAAAAACTTCTTTTCTGAATTGTCTTGGGTGAGATCTCATGAGTTCTTTCAGTTGCATCCACAAAGCCTAGTGTTATGCTGTTATGATCTGAGTATCCAGAGAATGTCATGAGTAATCTAGTTGTGCAGATGGTGTATAGGTATATATATATATTTTTTTTCATATTTCTGCTTCTTTGGCATTTTCCTAATATCCAGTATCATAGTTAGCATTTGTAGTAACCCATTCGCATAATTTGGCAACCAGGTTCCTATGCGTCTTGTTAGCATATGAGTCATATGACAAATTCGGCTCGCATGCGGCATTCTTCCATATAATTCCACATAGTTTAAGTTTCTTCTCACAGAATTCATTTGTATACATCCGGAATGAAATGCTAACATGTGGTGTTGGTAATTCTGATCAGTATGACATATCTGGGTTTCAATCAAGGAAAAACAATTTTATTTTAGCATTGTTTCACTCACCTTAGTAGCCATCATGGCAGCAAACAACTTTGCACCAATGACGAAGGGTTTAAGAAAATTGATACAAAGTGCATCAGAGAGTCAAAGTGGTGATTTTTGTGAATATGAAACAGAGTCTGAAGATTCTGGTGACAGTGATAATGAATATAGTGCAGAAAGCAGCGATGAAAGTAATTATGAAGCCAATGATGACGCATCAGGCCCTTCGAAACACATTTGCATTATGACACAGAAAAACCAGTGTAACTGGCATTGGACTAAAACTGACAACAACCTCATTCTCTACTCTTTTACTGCAAATGGTGGTATTTGTAAATACTGAATAAGCATGCATCACAGATGCCATCTGCACTTTCATTTTTTCTTCAGAATACATGGAACCTTTGTTTGACAAAATATGTGAACACCCAAATGCTTACACAACAATGCAGTTGAACAATCCCGACAGAAATTGTTGAAAGACAATGAAAAATGAAATCAGGACCCATATTGCTTTAGTTATTTTGATGTCTCAAGTGTGAAAATTGCTATTCAATTGTATTGCAGCAAAACCTGATGCCTTGACAACCCAATTTTTTGTGAAACAATGAGTAGGGTGAGATTCAAACTGATTTCCCATTTCCTTCACACGCAACAGCAGTATTAGAACAACCGTATTGGTGAGTTTATGCTTTTAATATTGTACACCCAAATTTTCAACAAAAAATAGTTAATGGCTGATTTTAAATGACTTTTTAAGCATTAAGCTGTTACCACCCTCACAGCTAGGTGAATTAAATCTGATTTCTTGGTTAGTTGCCAAGGCATTTAAATATGACGCTAATGGGTTAAAATATTGTTGAATCTAGGTTTGTTGCTGTTTTACCTATCACTCTTATTTTCAAAAAAGCAGGTCTCAATAGGATGAGTATATTTTTATTTCAGTAGTTTTATTTATTTATTTATTTTGTTATGTTTTCAGTGCAAAGAAAAAATGAGGCCTGTGAAGAAAGCATTGAAAGCTTTGGACAACCCTGATCAGAGCCTTTCGGAACAAGAACAAGTAAATCACACCAGACAATGCTTGTTGCAAATAGGAGATCAAATAAACAAATGCCTAAACGTGTACAAAGACCCAGACAAGGTCAAAGAATGGAGAAGGTAAGACTTTCACCGTGTGCAAAACCAAATAAAATTAACTTTTGTTGTAAATTATGACATTAGTATCACTAATACCATCTGTCATTTTGTGCTGTTCTTAGTAATTACAAGAGTATTTCTCCTCTCTTGCATCTTCATTTACGCAATTTATGCAATTTGGAGGTACATGTTAATTTGTAAATGTCATTTACTGCAAGTTGTAACGTTCTTGTTCTTCTTATGGGAAGCTTACCTTACTGAGATCTGAGGGTACCATTTGCTGTTTGTTGTGGGGGGGCGTCAATCCTTCCTTGCCGGGTTAGCACAGCGGTGAGCATGAACGACTCTTTCTTTTATCAGTAGTCTGGTTAAATGTTCACATCCAGGGAGTGGTACAAGACAACACGCAGTATGATTAATTAAAGTTCAAATTTAACTTGTTGAATTAGTTTATTTTCACTCTCACACAAGAATATACATTTCCATACTATGGATTGGCATCCTTTTTTTCCTATGTGCGGGGTTCACCTGTCGATGCCACGGACCACGCACTTCTGTATTCTGTCTAATTATTTGAGAATATCACCCGCGTCATAAACTATACTCTCTTTTGCAGAGAATGATTTCTAAATTCTTCTATACAAGTCTATTTGCGTATCAGAATGCTATTTCCCGATAAATTCTAATTCTAATTTTATCGGGACTTTGCGTGTCACACACGACGCCAATCCAGACAACAGATGAACAAGAAGAACAAGACAATTGAATATATACATAATTGCCCACTATAACAATGATTCACAATTTTAGGGGGCTTTTTCTGCCACCACTATAAACACACATTTTAAATACTTCAGGAGGGTTTTTCAAATAATATCGCTTCAAAGTATTAGTTTCTTGCAAGAACAAACAACAAATCTAGTGTAAAAGAGAATTCTCTTTGATTCCACCCTAGTGTCACTTCATAGATTCATTTCTGATCAAATCATGTATTCCATAAATTGAAATTGATATGCTTGGTTTTAAAATTTTACTTAAACTACAAAAACTGACGCTTCATGATTGAATTTAGCAAGTAATAAGCAGTGATTGTGTACATAATTTTAACATTAACCAGGCTTATGAATTGCATAACAATATATAGCAGTGTTGTAAAGTGACAGTAACAGAATAAAATAATACAGTAAGAAAATCTGTGCAGAAGTTACTCTTTAATCCCATCTTTGATCAGAAAGAGATCAAACTCAAATTGTAGAAAGTTGTATTAAGTTATGAGTAGTTTAAGAAAAAATGAGTTTATGCAAATTTTAAGAACTAGGTAGTCATTAAGTTAGTAACTGAATGATACATTTTAGTTTCTTAAAGAATTGATAGATAAACAAATTTACTGCTCAGTAATTGTACTAAGAAGTATTTTTTCTTTTATTTCAGTAATCTCTGGTATTTTGTGTCCAAGTTCACAGAATTTGATGCAAAGAAGTTGTTTAAACTTTATAAACATGCAGTAAAAAAAGACCAGGAAAAAAAAGGAGGAGAGAAAAAAGTGAAGGTGGAAAAACCAGAAAAAGAGGAAAATAAATCAAGTGAATCTAAAGAAAGTAGTCACAATAGGGGGAGTGGGAAAAGACGTGCTGAAGATGAAAAGGAGCAAGAAAAAGATACACATGCTTCCCAACCAAAGAGGCCATTTGTACAAAACGAACCAGGGTAAGCTATGTACCACATCTGTTTCTATCTTCCTGTTAATATCTCAGGTCCACAGAGAACAAGTGATAGTAGCTCTTGTTATCCTGGGGATGCTCATGTGTGTTTTTGGATTAAAGTCAAAGCCTGAGAAAAGGAAAAGAAAGAAAAATATTGTCAGGCAGTTCACCCAACCAAGATTCGTACCAGTACCTTTTGGATTATTAGGGAGTTACGCATAGGTAATAGATTTCATTGTATAGAAACTGTGGATATGTGGCATTTTATTGATAAAAAAATCTTCAATTCTGCTACCTATTCCATTATTGCAATATATCATAGTCCCTTCCTTATTAAGCAAACCAACAAAACCTATATAAGTGGACTTGTGAAAATTCTTTTAATATATGTAAATAATATTAAGAAGATATTTTAATACATGATTATGTTCCATCTGAAATCTATAGTAAGAAAGTGGAAATGCAGGTGCAGTTACAAAATTAAATAACTTCTGTATCCTTTTACATAAAGGATACATTTATGAAAGCAATTAAGGTTGTGTTGTCGAGGTATAAACGGTATAACCTGAAATAATTTGGAAAAGATAATCCGTGCAATTGTGCATGAGATATGGTAGATAGCCACGCAATATGAATATATACCATAATCTACGTTTATAAAACAAATGCAAAGTTTCATAAGAGTTAAATGTGGTAGATGGTTGACAAAGAGAATGCTTTAAACATAGGAATTTACTGGAAATAGCTATCACAAATTAGTAGTGACTACAACTTTATTTGAAATGCAGATTTCCATTAATAATTACAGCTAAAGGGGAATGAGGAAAAAAAAATTTTGACTTCATAGGACTTTCTGCTATTGATTCGACTTCTTTATTTATTTTTTTTTTTTTTTTTTCTGTTATTTCACTAGTTGGTTTGTGCTTCTATACTGATGAAGTCTAAATTCTGTAAGAATATAGGACTAATCAAATTTGAATTTGAACATTGTTACAGTTCTAGATCGCCCTTCTGTTCCATTACCCGCATTCCTCTCCGATTTGTAGTTGCCAACCTCTTTATCCAATAGTGTATTTCTTCATGTAAGGCTGGCATGGTTTAGCAATATTGCACATCAAGAAGCCCATATTCTTCAACATTACCTAATTTAATTGGTAAAAGGGCTTGAGAAGGGAGCTGTGGAAACCAAAATTTCATTTTTGACCAATGTTTTTACTATTTTCATATTGTCCTCCTCCCTTCAAAAGGAACAGGTGGGAAGTTTAAAAATAGTGTTGTACCAAGACTTTGATAAGAGAGAATTGTGTATCAATGTAAACACATTTAGTGTCCTTATTAAACATTAGAAAATATTGCATTTTAATAGTCCTGTGTCCTTACTTATCTGACAGATTTTAGTTGATTAGTGAATTACGCAATTTTACTGTTCAGAGCATGTATCATAAGCCAACTCCCTTTTTTAGTTTTTTCCATACCTAACCTCATATTTGATTGAATTAGGTTAGGGCTTTCTACTTCAAAATTCTGAATCTGTTAAAAATTATCACCAACAAAAAATTGTGGCCCCATCATGGAAAATCCTTTTTCACCTAGGCTTTGTAATGACATGTACAGCTTCTTCATTATTTACATTATACTTGTAATGAAATTGACTTTTAATGCAGTAAATTACAGTTTAAATAAAACACGTGTCAATCTAGTTAAAGCTCCAAAGTGATTGGATATTATAATACGATAAATAATTTGTGACACAGCTTACTTATCTAATTTAAATTATAAATTCAGTGAACAAGTTCAGTGGGTAGCTACAGTGAACTATTCTGAGTGCAGTTCAGTTTGAGTTATGAACTGGTAGTAACATTTCAGTTGCAATTTGATTCAACTGATGTTATTCTAAGTTTGTGCAATAGTGACTTACGTGTAATGTTAGCGCTATGCTAACTGCTTAGAAGACCAATTAAGTCAGAATAACAGTGACTGGTGTTGTTCTGATTTGTTAGAGTACTTTTAAAATTGGTATTAAACATATAAGTATTATCTTTTAAATTATCCATTGTAAGCTAACCTAAAAATGTGACATAACTGAAAAGCAATGCTTCAAAACTCAATACCTAATAATACGTAAAAATTAAAGTTAGTGACAGAGAAGCAACACAAATACTTGTATCATAATGCCATAAATAGTTTGTTTAATTAAACAGAATAATCCAAGGGATAATCTAATTAATCTTCTAAATTATATTAATGTTGTACTTCAGTGTATCATAGTCCAATGAATATTACTACTCTTTGTTTGGATGAAAAACTTTTCAGTTTTAATGGAAAATTCCTGCAACAAACGCCATATTCCCCTTTCCGTGCTTCTTATTATGAGCCTTTTTGAATTGCAGGTCACTAAAGCATCCCCTATAGTTTTTAAAAATTGACATAGATACATAGATGATGTTTTTGCTGTTTTAAAAATTGACATAGATACATAGATGATGGTTTTGCTGTTTTTCATTGATAAGCCTATGAATGGCGTTTTAAAACTAGTTCATGTTAGAACTTGAAAATGAGTTGAAAATTTCCTTCCTTTCCTCGATTTAAAGTTAATAAAAGACAACAACAAAGTGAATTTTTGTATGCATAAGAAATTAACTATACTGATAATTGCAGAAAAAATAAAAGTTTTAAACTGGTTTTGCATAAATGTGGTTTTTAATAATTTAATTAATAGGTTGACAAATATATCCCTTATAAAGATGGATTTAATAGAGAATATAAACACATTATCAGCACTGCTATGATTAATAGTTTTAGTATGGATTTTATAGATAAAAAGACTGAGAAATTTAGATATCAGAAAGCTGTTAAAAGATCTTTCTATTCTTAAAAAATTAAAATGTGATATTACTTTTAAAAAATTTACTCGTCTTCGACCAAATAAAAAGTTTAAGCAAATTTTAAGGAACGGTATGTAATATTAGTTCCTCAAAATACATACAACAAAAAATTTGCTACACTTCTCTAAGAAAATAAAATTTCAAATAGTAATACACCTGCATTTGTTAATTTAGCCGTTTAGATTGTGACATTGAAAAGATCAAACCTTATATGGAAACTAGAGTAAAGGAACATTTTAGAAATATTAAATATAAAAATCTGATGTGCTGCACTCACATGACTTTCTCTACTCTTGTACAAACTATTTGTACAAATTCTTATTCCTATATCTTCTTCGTCTTAGTTGAGATAAACATTTGTACAAATTATCTTATTGCTTATTTCCTTGTAGGTGCAAGGGAAAAGTTAGAATACAGAAGGCTTTGAGCGATAGTCACATCTTTTGACGCTTTGAGATTCTCTTCTCTTTGCACACTTACCATATAAAAAAATGAACAACGATGATCCATTTCATGAAACTTTTAAGTTTTCTGAAACTCACACACATAATAAGGAATATCTCCGAAATGGTTAACCCTACAAGAAAATTCATTGAGACATAAGTTGTGTATTTTAGCAAGATCTACATTTTTTGTATGGTATGAGTTGGTCTATCTCTAACGGTTTACCAGTTATGCAAAAGTTGTCCAGAGTAAATACAACTACAGGGGCTATAGCCAGAAAATTCAAGATATACATTTCATTTGCCATAAAAATATCTCTAACATATGACATTTTAATCAAAATCGTTAGAGCCATTTTCAAGAAAATCAAAATTTTCAAAACATTTTCCATGTAAAGGGTAATTTAGGATGAGGTTATTTTCTTCAAAATCTTTGTGTCGCATCCTTGAAAGACATTAAACTTAAATGCCAATTTTGGTTTGTAACCAACTTTTCGTTTTTGAGTTATGCTGTCCACAGTCTGACTGACACAGACACACACTTGGACCTTTTTCTAAAAATGCTTTTTTTTGGATTCAGGGGGTCTCAAAACATATATTTCTGGTGAAATCTTGACATCGAATTTTTGGATGGAATACGATACTTCCCATACTTACCAGTAGAGAAAGTAAAAAGATTGAAAAATCAGCTGTTACAGGTTTTCATGTAATCATGAAATGAATCCACAAGTTAAATCAATAAAGAATTTGTATGGATTCATCGATTTAATGGTATGGGAGAAAATGTTTGGTTTGAAGAAGATTGTGTAATGGATTTTGAAGTACTGCCAATTGATTCTATCAATAAATCTGACAATACAATAGTGAACAATCTATCACCTAGCAGCGGTAACTATAACCATATAAATAAACAGAGCATCAGCAAAGAGAAATATATATACAAAGAAGTATTAAAGGCAATGATAGCCTATAATATCCCTTGGGGCTAGGGCCTCCTACCAAGGTAGGGCTAGCTCAATGGTTCTCACAGGCTGAGCTAGTTCCTGTAAGTACCTTAAATTGTATTTGCTTACGCACTAGAAAATACATAAAATGTTTGATAGTCTTGTTTACAGTTCACTTCTTAAACTTCATTAAATTCTACATTCTTGAAAACTTGCTTAGAAACTAGAGATTAGTTTAAATTTAACACAGTTTGTTTCTTTAACACAGTTTGTTTCCACCTCATTCTGTCTCATTCTACCCTCTTCCAATGACCTCCGCTCACTTCACTAAATTCTTGGGACCATCTCCGTCGTGGACGTCCTCTCTTTTTCCCAGCCTAGGATTCCATGTCATTGTAGTAAATTATATGCACAATGAATTTCAAACAATAAGTGCAACAGTTTATAATTGAATTTATACAAATTATAAAATACAAGTCCTAAGCCATGAAGTTGAAATATCACAAACTCAATTGCCATTTACTGTTACAGAATTATTTACACGGGTATTCATCAATACTGTAAAAAGATCTAATCAAGAACTGTTTTAGCAGTTGTTTCCATTTATGACAATTACTGTGACATATCTGTACTTCTTCCGGTAGTCCATTATAAAATTTTATTCTAGCAAAACTGGGCTCATAAAAGAGTAATTTGTGTAATTGGTTGGCTGTAAAACATGTCTTTTTCATTTGAAGTTATGTTTTAAATCGGGCGAAGTTGTGTCACATATTATTTATTGTATTTTTATATTTTATGCCTCCTTGAATACAAGGCTGCCATGACGACACAGCTTAATTGTTAACAACAGTTTGGTTATACATACACATTTTCTAAATGGAAAGAACATAATACAAGATTTGCGTAATATACATGTTATAAAAGAAAAGTAGAAGCCCAAAATAGCACAGTCTGAAATACCACATTTGGATTTAACGTGGGGCAAATTATGTCCCCTGAGAACGTAATATACTATTTTATTTATTTTTTATTTTTGAAAGTTGAGTTTAAAATTTTCTTCAAAGAGCAGTACTTTTTACTGCTGCTACCATGGATCTTGGCCACTGCATTGTTAAGAATTTCCCAAAGTAACAAGACATGCACATAGAAGAAGATATTCTACCTTTTAAGAAAGTGTTAAGTACCATAAACAACATCCTGTGTATAGAGGGGCAAAATAAATTAAAAGTATTCATTTCCATCTTGCTACAATCAAACAATACATGGAGAAAAAAACGTGAATTTTGCTGCCAAACAAAACTTAGATTTCTTTAAGATAATACGAAATTAGGTTAGTGTAAAATGGATACAGTGTAATTGTATGCACTGTGTAAATTATGATTGGTTACAGGACTGGAATACACTTCCAGCATAATTGGTGTGTAATTGTATTTATAAGTGGTGTACTTTACTGTATATTACATACTTCACAATGTACTTCAATTTATTATTGCATGAATGTTTCCCACCACTTCTGGAGCATCAATTTTTGTACTTCTAAGCTCACATTTTGATATACCCGGAATTGTTATAACATGGAGCTAAAGCATGTCCCCAACAACTTGTTATTTTGGGTTTCTTCTGTATTTGCTTCACTGCCACTAGCTTCAATTTTTACTTATAAGATTGTTTAAAATAAGAGCTGAATCCAAAAACACCAGTTTAAAAGAAATTAGAGTTAAAATCTTTACTTTAACATGCTCAACAACTGACAAACTATCCATGAAGATCATAGTGTAAGATTAGAATTACAAAATTGTTGTATAACTGCTTTTTTTATGCATTCTTTTAGGAGAAGCCGAGACAAAGAGGAGCGAACACATGAGAAAGATCGCAGCAAAAAGTCAGGTGGAGATCCTAGGAATGAACATTCATCACGAGAACGAGAACGCAGTAAGGATAGCAGCATAAGGGTGCGAAAAGACAGTGGAGGCAGTTTACCACCCACTCCTACACACCAGAGAATGAGGGATGGTAATGGTCCATCAACACCATTGAGAAACGTTGGTCAGCAGTCTTCCTACAACATGCAGAGGCATGAATTCCATCCTGGTGACTCTAGGAGTAGTGGAAGCCCACATGCAAGACACAGTGGGCCACCATCTTCAGAAGGAGTTGATCGGTGGTCTGGTGGAGCACCACCAAGGGATAGGTTTGTGTTCAAGCTTGGCACTTTTATGGATCATATTTTCTAATTTGTTTCTATGCCAAATTGTAAGTTGACTCTTTCTAATGGAGAATATCAAGTGATAATTTTCAAGTGATTTAACACATTTTATTTTTAACTTGGTTTATAGATTTGTTGTTTGTAGGATTGCACATCAAAACAATGTGCAACATATGTGTATTGGGCATTTATTACTTACAGGTTCACTAATGACCATAAACGAGGGGATAGATTTGATGGATACCAGCGTATGGGTGGCTCAAGTTCTGGGTCTGGTTATCATCGGGACAGAGATAGAAACCATCGCATGATGGATAAAAGAAGGTAAGACCAGAGATCTGAAAACTTTGTTACTTAGGATTTGTGAAAAAAAGAACAGTGGATCATGTCATTAAAATCTATAAACTTTTTTGTCCACATTGAGGACATTTTTATTTCACTAACTTTTAAAAGTCCTTCAGGCCTAGTTTCAGAGAGGTTGTTCTCCATCATCAGCTGGTTGGCCAAGTTTTTTTTACATGTGATACATGCATATTATGAAACACTAGGTAACATACTTGCAGATAAAGTTATAAGCAGACGTTAGTAGAAACAGACAATCTCTGATTTACATGCTAGCATGGTTGCAAGTATTACACATGGATATGTTAAATAAAGATAACTTAAGAGTTTTAATGCAGATCAGCAAATATTTTATTCATTATGCAATGAGCTCATTATTGAGAGAGTTTCCTCAATCTTATTCACAACATTACTTTTGAGATTACCATTACTATTACCATTATTCCATGTCATTGTAGCCTATACTCTGTTCATCTAGAGATTAGAGGAGACGTAAACAAAGCCACGTGCGTTTTGACCACAGCGTGCCCTCTTGACGCTTTCGCCGTCTAAATAGTCCCTTGAAGAAATACTGTTACTGAGGTCTGAAATGTCATTTAATGTTTGCTAAAGCATGAATTAAGTGTACTAAGCATAGTTAAAGTGTAAGAATACGCAGTTAAGTGAATCTGTAACCAGCCTAATTCATTCTGCATGCGCATTATTCAGTATGAAAGTAACATGGCAGAACAAGTGAGTGTTGTAACACATAAGCGTGGCAAACCGTTGCGAAGTGGTGAAAAGACAACAATATTGCACGTATTTAACGAGTTCTGCAAGAAATATCCCGAACTTGCTATCGAAGACGTGATGAAATTAACATCTGAGTTTACCGGTGTGTCAGTTGCAAGTATTGACAGTACACCCAAAGAAAAATCGTCAGTTGGTGAAGATACTGCTAAAAAGCGACCACGTGCCAGATAAATGGTGTATGTAGTTTGCGACGAATTTGTGAGTGTGAGATCTGCAATCCGTCGAAAAGTTCACCAGTTCTTTGTTAACAATGAACCCCCACGTTAAAGTGCTGTTGGCAGTTAACTCTGATCCCGATCTTCCAGATTTAAAACGAACTTCCCTCCACAAGCTGCTTCTGGAGATTGGTTTCGAGATTGTGAGCAGGAAATGAAAAAGTATTATTGTGGACAGAGATGACGTAAGTAGAAGTTAATTTCCATGTGCTATATGTTATTTGGATCAAGTAAATATATCCTTTAATAGTGTAAAAGGCATATTATACCTACGCGTAGCGGTAGGTAACTGTGTTGTGTCATTGTGAAAGCACATGGCCGCGGAGTGATACAAATCGGTGCTTTGTTTATATCTCTTCTAATCTCTTGATGAACAGAGTATATGTAGGGCCAAAGCTTGCCTAATTATTGAAGCCCAATTTCTGTGCCCTGTGCCCTGTGTCTCCATTTTCTTATGCCCAACTCCTTCATGTCCTCTTCTACATTTTCTAACCATTTTTTTCTCAATCTCCCCACACTTCTTCATCCTGGCTTCCTTTTATATTCCTTCTGCAGTAGGGTTACTTCTCCACTTCTTTCAATATTTCCCACCCATCTAAGCCTTGGCCCTGTAATATCTCCCATAATTGTGGTTCACCATATAATTCATAGATCTCTTTGTTGGCTCTAATTCTCCATTTATCATTTTCAACTTTGGGTCCGTATATTCCTCGCATAATTTTCCTTTCCCATGTTGCTATTCTTCTTTAATCACTCTTTAATGTGCACCATGTTTCAAATGCATAGGTTACTACCAGTTTGATTATTGTTCTATATATCTTCTTTTTGTTATTTTTGGAAAGGTTCTTTGACTTCATTAGAGATAATATAGTCCAATAGCATTTATTTCCTGCCTGCAATCTTTCTTTTATCTCTTCTGCTATTACATTGTCTTTAGTGCTTACTGTCGATCTGGGTGTCTCAGTTGGTTAGGTGCTGGCCTACTGATCGTAAGGTTGCGGGTTCAAACCCGGCCCAGGCCGATGGTTTTTAAGTGTGCTTAAAAACGACAGCTCCATGTCAGTAGATTTACTGGCATGTAAAAGAACTCCTGTGGGACGAAATTCCGGCACACTGGCGACGCTGATGTGATCCTGGCAATTGACAGTGTCGTTAAACAACAAAATGATTTTTTTGTTGTTTTTTTTTTTTTTTTTAGTGCTTACTGAACACAAGTATTTAAAAGAGCAAATTCTTTTGAACTTATATTTCTGGAAAAATATGTTGTCAATCTATTTCTATCTATTCTCTTCTCTAGTGGCAATCATGTATTTAGTTTTTCTTTCATTCACTGTCAGCCCCATTTTTGTGTTCTTTTCCTCTAATTGCATTAAACTTGCCTGCATTTCCTGTATGGATCTACTAATCACAACCACATCATCTGGATATGCCATTAATTTGGACCATTCTATTATAAATTGTACCACTAGGATTAATATTGACATTCTGTACTACTCTTTCTAAAACAATATTAAATAATACTGTCGAACGAGTGTCTCCTTGCATCTCTCCTCCCCCATTATCAAATTTGTCAGTTATCTCTCCTTGTATAGCCACTTCTCCTTTATTTTTTGTTAATGTCATTTGAATCAGTGTAATATTTTTTAAATATCTTTATACAATGTGTTGTTTACATCTTTATTAGTTTTTATTTTGTAATGATTTTTTAATACAATTTAGTTTGTGTTATGATTCATCAGTATCAAATGTAATGAAGTGTTATATATTCTTATATTGTAAAATATTACTATGAAAAATCAAAGAATAAAAGATGGGAACTACCAAACATTCAAACAGTAATTCCTGAGTATCCTCGAAAAACGGCAGTTGTAACCTTCAGGTTGATTACAGGACATGATTGTCTGGCAAAACATTTAAACAGAATTGGGATATATTCTTCACCACTCTGTCCTCTATGTGATCTGCAAGAGGAAATGGACCGAGACCACCTTCAAATATGCCCGGCCTTTCTAACACCCCATCCATCAGTGAAAAATATTGGAGAGCAAGAGGATTAATGACTTCATTGTCAGAAATCCAGCATTAGCTAACAACATATTGCAGTATAAACAATAGGCCTTTTATTGTGGTTAAGTGCATGTCATAGCTAAAAATTAATTTCCTCCAAGTTACATTTTTCCTTACGAGTACGTTATTTTTCAGTGAAACCTTCACTGAGTCCAAACATATTCAGAAATATGAGAGTAATTTATACCAGAATTTTCCAGGAAGCTACTTATGGGATATACTTGTAAAATAAGTAATAATACAAGGAGGTTGCCTCTGTGATCAGCTAATCAGAATTCTTCTTTCAGGCAGAGGCATTGGGTTCAATTCAATTTCAACATGGTTGAGAATTTTTCTTTATTAGTATCATGCACTCATTTACATAAAATCTGAAAATCAAGAGATACATAGCAATTTACTCATTCTGCTGCTGCCCTTGAGAGAGTGAATATGAGAAGAATGTTTGCTTCAAGTGCGCTTAGGCATGCCTTCAGTGCCATTTAACACTAGAAGAATCAGGGATTATTGTCTACCTAGGACTCATCCATCATTGTAAGGAGTGCAGTTTTATTTGCTTTTATTTTAAAATAAATGTGAAGACTTTGCAATTATGTATACAGCCACGGGAAAAATGATTGTGCGCAATAGGAGAGAAGAATAATTTAAGCTCCACATTATGTGGCAATGTAGCTTACACAAGTCGATATTCTCAATGTGCAGGTGAGTTTATTGATAGTCTCTGATCCATATGTTATCATCTGTCAGACACCCAAATAGCCTGTATCTTGAGTTACCACTTGCATTTGTATATACACTCGCAAATGCAAATGCTAGTCACGATTCAACACACAGCCTAATTGAGTGGCCAATAGATGATTAAATATTAATCAGAGACTATCAATAAACTCACCTGCATGTTGAAATATTGACTTGTGTAAATTGTGCTGCACAACGTGGAACTTATAAATATTCTTCTCTCCTAATGCAATGCACTCAAATATTTTTTCCATGGCTGTACCTCTGTTATTACACACCATATTTATTTTGAGCTTGTTTGTAATTTAGAATCATCTCTGAACAGAATAGAGGGAAGTAATAACTTTTTCTCTAAGGGCGGGTCCCATAAAAATCGTTAACGGCAATTCAGTTTTAATCAAGGTTAGAAATGAACTTAGCTTAATTCCTTGTTTCTGTTCTATAATGCTAATCATATGTTATGCAAATTTGCTTTAATGATAATCGAAGCTCAGCAAAATATGTTTGACAGCAGCAAGTTCAAGAGAAAAGCATAATAATATCACATCAAATGGAAATTGTTTATGCAATTACACTTTATTTTATCTTGGTTACTTTATTATAAATAAAATTAATGGTGAAAACAAGGCGAGATTCTGAACAGCAAATTTTAAAAAGGAAGAGAGGGACATGTTAATTGATCTTGTTCTCATACAGAAACTATTAATTGAGAGCAAGAAAATTGATAATATCACTGCAAAATGGAAAGAAGAAGCTTGGAAAGAAAGTGCTGCTGAATATAACTCCAGAACTTTAATTTTAGTAGGTTGGAAGTGCCTAAGATGTATAAAAATACAAAAAAGCTAGTGCACATGATAGGGTTGAATTGTACAAAACAGGAGGTAGCTATGTGTCCCCTTCCTTGGATGAAAGCAGACACAAGCTAATAGCAGTGCTCATGCTGCACTTTCTTCCAATTGCTAATTGCACTGATGATTAGGCCTCCATCCATAAGAAATAACTGACTTCGGATGTGGAAGGTCTGAGTCCACCTCAGGACTGTGATGCAGAAATAATCTACATGACCACCACAGAACAACAATCTGTGACTACAGAGTGTGAGAAAGGTGGAGAACCAGGGAACATAGTGAACGCTAAGTCATCAGGAATTAAACTAAACATTGCAGTTAGATTTTGAGGAGAAAATCAAAGAAGTTCAAAAGGAATTTGTAACATATGCACTTCTGAAACTTCCCCTGAAGTCAACTCTGTAAACTGCATTAATGGCCATATTATGTGATACAAATGTTGTTACTATTATTAATGAAATTGGAAGTAGCTTTGCCCTAGCTTCATTCTTAACTATGGAAATCACCTTTTTGCCACCCTTTTTGCTGTTTCGTGAAACAGCATTCTATTATTGAACTCATTATCTTGTGAGCCCTGTTGCAAGCCATTTCTTCATGGATTTCTTGCTGCCTCTAGGGATTAGTGGGTACTGGTCTCCCAGTAGCATGCTTTGTGCAAATTCTCCAACTTCATGCTGGTCATGAATTGTACAGTATGGTCACTACAAAACTTGGCCGGTAGGCACATGGCCCATCTCCGGGACATGTACTGCACAATTTGGCTGGCAACCACATAGCCTGTCTCCTGGTCACAAGTGCATGGACATCAAATCTCAAATCACATTAACAATTATCGGAATAAACACAAACATACCTTATCACAGGAGATGTTGAAAATGCTGTCCATCTACATCCATGGCATATTCTGAGGAAATTTTCATTTACATGCATTAGTTCAACTTTCAAATCTATTTACAAGCAAATTAATGGTGTCTACTTGGAACACACATGCCAGGAAATTTAGTTTCAAATTGCCTTATAATTACCCTAAAAGATGATGTAAACACATACGTATTTTATATAAACACTCATTGCTGTATTGTATACTGCAGTCAATTAATTTAGAAAACACTTCAAGCAAAACTAAATGCTTCTAAACATTCCCAATGTTGTTCATGAGTGAACTGGACTAGAATAGCACAGAACTCCTACCTAACAGAAGTAAGACTGACATGTGTGATGATCAGCATGCTTGCACAGGAAAATGTAGTGAAGGTCACACGGGCCATGCACCTGCTGGCCAAGCTTTGTAGTAAACATACTGTAGAATTCACAAAACATAACTCTCCTGTGCTAATCCTGGCCACCTAGTAATTACATTTTGAAAACAAAGTTTTGAATTACTGATAGCTTGGAGATTTAAAGAAAACCAACCCTAGTAATTTCTATAAATTTCAGTGTTAATGCTGCTGGTGATTTGATAGGAATGTGTGTACAACCTAATGGAGCTATAACTCTGGAGAAATTACATTTATCATTAAAACCATGCATTACTTATTTCCTCTTAATGGGTAGGCATCTTGATTAACTAGGGTTTTGAACTTGCAATTTCTCTTGCTACTCTGTGATGGCTCTATTTGCACTTCCTTTATTCACATCTAATATATCCCCAATTAACATCTGGAAATTACAAGTTACAAAGAACTGTAATGTGAATGGAATCATAAACAATGGGTTCAATGCATGATTTTGTTTGGTTTGTGTTCTTAGCTGTGATTACAGTCTTTGTTCCAGTTCCTGAACTACAAGCTTTAATAATCAAAATCTCATATTAAAGTACTTTTAGTTAAGCTCAATGATTGGATTCCTTCTGTGCTGAGATATGCAAGGTGCCTATTGAAATTCATAATCTGTTTTCGGAGGAACCATTAGAGTAATCTGAAATATAACATTAACATAACCTAGAAATGTAGCCTTTGAGTAGCTTACAAACAGCAATGCATTCAGCAAATAGTTAACTCTCTCAGAGCATGAAATATTTTTGGTAACTTCTTTTGCGGTAAAGGAGGTAGAAAAATGTCAAACGCAATCAAGAAGAAAAGCATCGTTGTACCTAAGTAAATCTGATCCACATGCTAGGACAGTGTACTGTTGCTTCAAGTAGAAATGGTTATGTAACTTTTCAGTATGAATCTTAGAGACTAATTCTTTGTAAATATGTATTTCACAACATCTTAGTTATAGAGCTGCACCATTCACAAGGAGTTCTTTTAAAACAAATTATTAAGGCTTGTACTCATGATGTTATGGAATAGAGAAAGTATTCCATTGGAGGTTTACTACAAAACCTGGCTGGCAGGCACACAGTCCGTTCCATAGAAACGTGCTGCACAACTTGACTGGCAGTCACACATGTATGGACATCAAATAAAATCTCAAATCACATTAAAAATTTCCAGAGTAAACACAAAACATAGCTTATATCAGGTGATATTGGAAATGCCATCTGCATCAATACATCTTCTGAGGAAATTTTCATTCACACGCATTACTTCAGCTTCCAAAATAGCGTTAATTTATCTCCTGATATTTTGTTTTCATTTTGTCTTGTGCAAGGCGCCTAAGATTTTTGAGATGACCATTCCATCTTTCTCTGATTTCATCTAATTTCTGCTCCATAAGAACACGCCCTTTTAGCTTTCTTTTCGTATCACTAATTGATCCCACCTACCTGAATTTATGTACAAACAAACGAATGGTGTCTCTACAGGGAACACGCATGCCATGAAATTTAGTTTCAAATTGTCTTATGACTTCCTACAAAATGATGTAAGCACATACATATTGTACATAAACACTCTTTGTTGCAAAAATTAAATTAACTAAGGAAAATTGTAGCTATTAACAGTGAAGTAACAAGATTCTAAAGTAAGAACAAATTGGAAACTAAAAACTTCACTTCTTTGTTGCAATTGATTTATTTTGAAAAAACTTCAAGCAAAACTAAACACTTTTGAACACTCCTAATATTATTCACATGTGAACTGGACTAGAGCAGCACAGAACACCTACCTATAAGGGAAACAGCTTATCGACAGTTCCCAAGAATTCAGTATTGCCATTAGTAATAGTAATAAAGTTGGAATTTTAGTGAGTGCTCAAGCTGCCCTCACTCTTCGACCTATAGGTCCCTGTTCCCATCACAGGAATTTGAATCCTTTGGTTTTTATAAACTTCAGAACTTCCTTTTCTGAGATGGAATGTTTACACCTATCCAGTGTCGAGGCCCCAAAGAACTGATATCTCTTCCTCCCTAGAGTCTCACAATTCAATAGTAAATGATTGGTGGTTTCTTCTTGCTGTTTGCAAAGTCTGCAGCTGGTATCATCCTGGATGATACATACAGTTTGCAAATGCACTCAGAAATATCCATGTCCAGTTAGTATCCCTATTGCCTTCCTTATTCTACCACTACCTAATTGCAAAAGTGTTCTAGTGAAGGCATCGTCGGGTTCTTTAGTTATGTATTTACATATTACTTGTCCAGAGATTCTATTCCATCTCTTTCTGTGTTCCTCTCTGGACCATTTTTTAACTGCAGTTCTAACATGAGCTTCACTCACCTTGCAGGAAGGTTTTGGACCAAAAAGTGGAGTTGGCACTGCTCTCTTAGTCAGTTTGTCCACTTGTTCATTGCCCTCAATATCTTGATGACCTGGCACCCACCCCAACCTAGTGATTTGTGTTAGGATAGGCTTTGTAAGGTTTGAAGACATTTCTACACCAATTTTGAATTAAATTGGTACGAGTCTTAACGTATTTAAGGCAGCTTGACTACACGGAGAGGATGAGTGGGTGTTTACCTTGGTACCCCTTTTCTACTCCTCTTTGTGCACAAGCAAGGATTGCATAAATCTCTGCCTGAAAGACAATACTATATCTACTGAGACTGAAACTAAGTTACGTCTTAGGGGATGTACCGAAAATTCCAGCTCCAGAGTGCTTCCCATCTCTGTAAAGTAAACCATGTCAGATGGTTATGGAATCTCTGAGGTTTGCTTGCTAGACCATTCTTCCCGATTTCCTATATGGACTTCGAATAAGTGGTCAAAGCAATAATCAGTTATCATCAGATCATATCTCTGAGTTAGTTTCTGCACTTTCCTGGATTAGGGTATGTCCGAGCTGATGACTAGCCCTTCTCTAGTTGCCTGTATTAATTAACCTGTAGTCAGCTAGAATTGCTTCTGACTTTATGTAAAGATCTAATGGTGGAAGCTCCAAAAGAGTTTCCAATGCATCTGTTAGGGTACTTTTAAAGGTGCCCATTATAATTAAACAAGCAAATCTTTGAAGACATGCTAGTTTAGTTGTCACTGCTGATTGTTGTGCCTTACACCACCAGACCAGGGGGCCATTGGTTACCCTCAGTCTAATGAATGAGACGTACATCCAGTGGCAAATTTGTGCCCTCAAGCCCCATGCAGATCCAACAGAGCGTCTACAGGCTATCAATGAACCTTTAGCTTTGCGGATGATATCAATATGGGGATTCCACATCCACCTTCTATCCAATGTTATTCCTAGATACTTCACTAATTGAAAATCCCTACATAAGAATTACCAATCTTTAGTCCTCTAAGGGATTCAAAATTCCTTTTTTTTTTTTTTTGTGAAAGGAACTACAATGGTTTTCGAGGGGTTGATTTGAAGGCCTTCCCTCTGACTCCATTCATTGATCAGTTTTAAGCCCATATTTGTGATGTCTCTTACCGTGTCTATAAATTTAGCTCTAACCAACAGAGCTAAGTCAACTTCATAACTCTGTGGGTAGTATCCCTTTTGATTTAAGTTCAGCAAGATTATCTGCCATCAGGCTCCACAGTAGGGGAGATAAAATTCCTCTCTGCAGACAGCCTTGAGTGACTGTTATCTTTTGTGTTTTCCAAAGAAAATCGGCTTGGATATTTCTGCTCACTAACATGGTGTTGATCCATCTACTTACGGTGTTCTCAACATTTCTGTTTTGAACAGCCTGAACCATGGATTGATATGAGGTGTTGTCAAAGTGCCCTCAATGGCTGACATTACACTAAACTGCAGACAAAATTATGCCAAAAAGCAGTACTGCCTACATACATAATAAAAACGTTATATCTAACATCAGATATCGGGTTAAAGCAATATGCTTTCAAACGATAATAATGCTTAAACATCATTAACGCAAAACACATGATGAACCTACTCATCTTTGGCAAATCTTGTTCTGCAATAACACTTTTGGATAAGATCACTTCCAAACCCTGAACATCGTAATACTGCATATAACTGCATACACTGCTCTAGAGAAATTCAAAACAAAATCATGCAAACACAAGCAATACAATGGCGTCCACAGATTAATGCAGCATCCAAACAGAATCTTGTTTTAAAATCTATCAGTTGGCTTCTCTGCAATGGGTTTAAAAGCAAGGGCTTCCATGGCAACATAACAGATGCAGTAACACCAACTATGGCTGTAGCTTTACCATCGTTATATTTTATGAACAATTGGTGGTATTGATGCAACCTAACAGACAGAATATCACCAAATATAACCATTTCCACCATAATGGGAGAAAAATGTTACATGTTTTTTGGGGTATCCCAATAAGCTGTGTCCTCTATAACAGAAGACTGACACACGTGTGACGATTAGCACGTGCACGCAGGGAGATGTAATGAAGGTCACACTAGCCATGCACCTGCTGGCCAAGTTTTGTAATAAACGAGTTGCATCACTATTATCTGAATTTATATTCCATCCATGTTTTCAGGTTTCAAGGTCCTTCAAATTATGGGCAGTATAGAGCGCCGTATGCCGGAGGACCTGTTTACCCTCAAGGAAACCTTCAGCCACCGCACTTCCAAAGAGAGCGATTCCCTGGACCTCCAATGGGTGTTGGAGGCCCAAATGTTCCAGGAAGTGGTTTTTCAGAATGGAGGGGCAATAAAGAAAGAGACTATCGCAGGGATTATGATCGAAGACCACCTACAGATTCATAGTAGTGTTCCAGTATTAAGACTAACTAAATGTTTCTATCTGCGTGTGTGCATGTGTGTATGTGTGTATGCATGTACAAAGTGCATGCATTAGTGATGGTGACAATATATGCTGTGATGATGAAGTTTTGTTTTTCTTTGTACATAACAGAAGTAAAATTACGGAAGCTAAACTGTACAGATGACAGAGACATTGTAATATATATTGTGACTGTGTGCTTTGTAGAAATGTTTTCAGTGGACATACATAAGAAGGTGTTGGATCCAGAAATTGTGTTTAAGTTTGTTTGTCAGAAACTTTTGACACTGTGCAATGATAGCTGCAATTATAAACTTGAGAACAAGCATAAGGAAATGGTGATTCTGCATTAGTCTGCTCTCAAGGAACAACAGTTTTAAAAACTGGATATATGCAGAGCAGCCAGACAATTTTATAGTTTGTTTTCATTCTCAGGAAGTACTTTGTTTAATACTTCCGTAGCTGACCATTGAGGAAACTTCATTGGTTGATAAATAGTTGTGTTTTTATTGCAAATATGATTTTTAATATAAATGAGATGTTCTTTCACATTGACCTACAAAACTATTATCAAAAATGCTAATTATACATTTTAAATGAATGTCCATAAAGAAGCAGATACTCTAAGCTATCCACTGATTACTGTTCTTATTTCCTGCACTGTTAAAATATTCCATCCTTGCTGATTTTCTGTCCTTATCTCATGACAGATCTTTCTATGAAGTTATTGATTTTGGTATTCCATCAGTGCTTCTGTTATGTATAGTCCAACACTTTATTTTGGTATTGGTATTTATTTTCATTGTTTTCTATAGTTTACTGTGAGAAAAAGAAGCAACTGTTAGCAATGTATAATACATCATATGCTGATGTCCAAATCCTTGCCCTAATCTGTGTAAAGAAATACTATATATTATTTATTTTCAATAAAATGTATAAAAGATGTGAATGAAAAGTTGTATATTGTTGACAGAAAAATTTAAGTATTGTCTAGTCATTCTCAACTGATGAGAGGGAAATAAAGAGAAAAGGGGGTTTTCAGTATATTTTGTAATTTGAAAGGACTTGTCATTTTGTAATATAAATTACATGCATAATAATTTTGAATCAGAGAAATCATAGGTGCATATGTTTCATAGTAATTTCGTTGTATGTAATATTAATTATTGCTGTAAAAATAAGAGAAAGAAACTTAACATTTTGTTTATCTTATACTTAACTTGAGCATTAAGTACCATCTAGGGATCTACTCCAGCAATTTATGCAGATCCTGTTTAAGAGAAGAGTATACTCCAAAGTAAAACATGTGATGCTATACATAGATATGGTCTGTGCTTGTATGTGTTCACTCTGACCAGGTGGCCCAAGTGCATTTATCCTGCACTCCGCACCTCACTTGACCACTCCATCTCCAATGCATTTTCCCCTCTTCCAGTGCAACAATCCTCCCTTCTCTATTTGATCTGATAGGAATGTTCTCTTAAGTTTCTTATGAATTGGTTTCTTTTAGTTAAGTGTAACAATGTCAAATTTTAATGGTATTAGGTGATAGTAAAGTATAAAGGGTAAACCTTTTCGAAGCTCTGGAAAACTGCCAAGTAAAGATATGCGATATCTTTAGAGATATGCAAACAATATCTCAGAAGCGTATCAGGTGTCTATAAGAATAAGTAAGTGAGGAATACCAGAAAAGTCTGATTTAAGTGTAGAGACCCTAGGATCATATTTTTCTTCTTCAAGAGAAAGAAAAAAGAAAAGGAAAAATTGCACATCAAGAACCTGTCTCAGAGTTACATGATTTCCAGAAAGAAAGACATAGTCCATAGGAGTTTTATGATTATGATGAATATCATATTGTTAAAAGTTTATAGTGGTTTTGAAAGACGGAACAGATGTTATGGGTGGTATTACTTATTTACATAACTTTTTGAGAAAAATAGATGTAAAAACACATTTATTCTTTTATAAGGAAAAAAAAATATTGTGTCATGGGCTTTAATTTTTAATGACAAAAAAATAATCATCCTCAACCTATTATAGTAGAACCCCAGTAACTCAACTCTCAATAACTCTTGACTTTCTTTATAACTTTTTCAATTAATTAATTTTATTTTGTATCTTTAAACTTGACTTTAATAACTTCTTTAATCAACTGTGCAGTATAAACAGTAATAATAATAATAATAATAATAATAATAATAATAATAATAATAATAATAATAATAATAATAATAATAATAATAATAATAATAAACAATAATAATTAGATTTTATTGTCGTTAAGCTATTACAGCAATAGACGTCAGAAAACTATGTACAATACAATATACAACAGTGATTGTAAAGATCTCATGGTGGAAGCAATTCTAGCTGCATATAGGTTAATTAATACAGACAACTGGAGAAGGTCTGGTCATAGGTTCCGACATACCCTAATCCAGGAGAATGCAGAAACTAACTCAGATTTGCCAGTGAGATCAGTTATCAGATCTCTTCTAACCCTGAAGGAAACCTAATGGGATGAAGGGTGAAATGAAATGATTTATGTAACAAATTGGGGGTGCAGAAAATTTGGACGATATGAAAATCCTTCCCAGCATTCGCATGGCGACCCAGGGGAAACCTCAGAATAAGCCCATGGGTCAGGAAGGTTTGCCATGGGGGTCGAACCCATGACCTCCCAAATCCGGGTCATAGACATTACCACCTGAGCCATCATACTCAGCCCCATCAGTATCCTATTGAAACAAGGTTGAGGTGTGCTAACATATACACAAAACCATTAAAACACTACATAACTAAAGAAAATTACATAAAATGTGTTTATATATTTATTATTAGAAACAACTGCCATTGTATTCACCTTTTTTTTTTTGGGGGGGGGCCAGTCAAGGATAGAAAAAGATAGCTGATGAGCCTATATCAAGTTTTACCAGTCATTGCTTAGACAGCTTTTTCAATCTCAGTTGTTTAAGCAATTTCATCCTGGCTACTCTTCATGAAATTGTTTTACAACAATGTAATATATACTTTACTCTTTATAACTAGAATTTTGTAAATCCCATGATATAAAGAATTCC
Source organism: Tenodera sinensis (assembly GCA_030765045.1). Taxonomy (NCBI): domain Eukaryota; kingdom Metazoa; phylum Arthropoda; class Insecta; order Mantodea; family Mantidae; genus Tenodera; species Tenodera sinensis. The sequence goes on from CM060963.1 coordinate 83,182,178, forward strand.
CTTATAATTCATGGAGATGGAGAACAAAGTATCATGATATATTTTTGTATTGACAGTGCAATCATTTTTAAGTACAGCAGATCAAATTAACTTTTGATTTTCTTTTCAGTCTCATAGTTATTGGATAGTACTAAGGATACAAAATTTTCACATTAAAGAAATATATAATCCACGGACAGAATATGCAAGAAAATAAGTGAAAAACTAATAATATTAAAACACCTTGCTCTCCAAGTTAACAATTTACATTTTGTGGACATGACTAAAGCCACAATTTTTAGTACCACATTGTGTTTAGGAGTGTCAGTTATGCCGTGAGTATGTTCGCCCAGACTGAGAGGCCAGCTATCAGCACTGCATGAAACAGCCCTGTGCACACGGTAAGGTGACTAAGAATTGTGGCTTTAGACATGACATAGTCTAAATAATTGAGAAAAATAGTATTTTCCATTGCTAATTATAAATATAGGTTGAATAGTTTGTGATGTTATGCTAGAGACAGTTAACTCTCTATATCTTTAATACACATTCACACTGAGCTGAGCTACTGCCTTAGGCTTGTTTTACATTTTTCAATACCTGAAACCCTATGAGCCCTTTAATTATTATCAATGTTTTCTGTAGGACAGACACCACCTGCCCTGCTTGGGATGAATGGAACACCACATGGCAATAGAGCAGCAGTCAAGCTTCATGCATACAGAGCGGTACTTCTAGTATCCATTCAGCATTAATATCATCATATGAATTCATGCAAATTATACTTAATTGAGTGTAGTTTACATAATACAAATTATAGAACAGCAGGGGAGAAAATTATAGACAAAAGGAACATAAGAGCATTATATACTATTGCCTGAATAAATTAATTTGTATGCCATTTACAAATTAAGGTATTGGGCACTTTGATTTGCTTGATAAAAATTCAGTTTCTGCTGTCATTTGCTACATAATGTTTAAAAAATCCATTAATCATTTTTTTTACTATCTCTACTAGTAAATAGAGAAAGTACTGTATTCCACCCAAAAACTTGATGTCAAGATTTCACCAGAAATATATGTTTTGAGACCCCCTGAATCCAAAAAAAGTCAGTTTTAGAAAATGGCCCGTGTGTGTGTATGTGAGTCTGTGGACAGGATAACTCAAAAACGAGAAGTCGGTTAAAAACGACATTTGGTATTTAAGTTTAATGTCTTTCGAGGATGCAACACAAAGATTTTGAAGAAAATTGCCCCATCCTAAATTACCCTTTGCATCTAAAATTTTTTGAACGTTTTTATTTTCTTGAAAATGGCTAACGATTTTGATTAAAATGCTATATGTTTGAGATATTTTTATGACAAATGAAACGCATATCTTGAATTTTCTGGCTATAGCCCATGAAGTCCCATTTACTCTGGATGACTTGCATAACTGGTAAACCGTAAGAAATAGAGCAAATCTTACTATACCAAAAATGTAGATCTTGCAAAATCACAATTTATGTCTAAATAATTTTGTTTTTGTAGAGTGAACCATTTCAGAGATATTCCTTGTTATTTCTGTAAGTTTTGGAGAACTTATACTTCTGTCAAATGGAACATCACTATTCATTTTTTTAATATGTTAACCATGCAAAGAGAACAGAGTTTGAAAGCCTTAAAAGATTGGACTATTGCTCAAAGTATGCTTTATTCCCATTGCACGTGCAAGTAAACAAGCAATATAATTTCTGCAAATGTTTATCTCAACTAACACGAAGAAGATAGAAGAATAAGAGTTTGTAAGAATGGTTAGTACAAGAGTAGAGAAAGTCATGTGAGTGCAACACATCAAATTTTTTAATAACAATTTGTTTCACCATGTTCCATTACAGAAAATGTAACACTGCATGTGTATGTTCTACTGGGGTGGGCCAAAAGTTGCGATTGGGTAGTGTTAATATTGAAATAACTCACTTTCCAAAACCGAAAACAAATTAAAAACTATTCATGGGTTAAGAGGAATATTTTCCGCCTTCATATACTTTTTGTTGCATTAGTTTGTCAATTTTTGGATAGAGCGAGAGCATTGTTATGTTATAGCGACAAGCCAGAATTTTCGCGTGTTATTAGTTGATGTCAATGTGAAACGCTGTTTGTGTTGTAAACAATGGCTGATGCAAACAAATATGCGATTGAAGAACGTCTCATTGTTAGTGTGTGGGTTCATGAAAAACAACAAACTGGCGAAACACACAAAGAAATCAAAGAAAACTTCTTTCCTCGTTCCAACAAGCAGCTCCCAGTGAAGCTAATCTCCGAAAACTGGAAAAGAAGACTTTCTCAGCAGGCTCTGTGTGGGATACAAAACGCAGCGGAAGACCTAAAAACTGTCAGCGGAAATGCAGATCCCGAGAACGTCGAATGAAAAATTAGGGTTATCGCCCGTACAGGGCCACTATGCTGGCTGGCCCAGTTATATTTATCTTTACATATTTCCATTCCTTACTAGTGCAGCAATCAATAAATAAATAACATGTTTATGTGTGAAAGTTTATTATTGCTACACAAGCTCACACAAACTTAGAAAATATATGAATGCGACTTTTGGCCCACCCCGCACATAATTATAGTTATCTAACATTACTGTACAGTCATTGTTGGCTTCGTGCATTTATTTGTTGGCAGTTATTTCCAAAAGTTCAAAGTCTATAATATTTGCATATTTTTTAAATAGTTTCGTATGTTTTTCCACTAGTTCTTGATTGTTAATAGACCACTTCCCACCTTTTTGTGTCACTGCGTTTTACTTTCTCTACTGTGTATAGTAAATAGAGAAAGTATTGTATTCCACCCAAAAATTTGATGTCGAGATTACACGGGAAATATATGTTTTGAGAATCCCTGAATCCAGAAAAAGCATTTTTAGAAATAGGTCCATGGGTGTGGGTATGGGTGTGACAGTGTCAGTCAATTTGTAGACAGTATAATTCAAGAACAAAAAGTTGGTTTTAAGTTTAATATCTTCCAAGGATGCGACACAAATATTTTGAAGAAAATTCCTCCAGCCTAATATATCCTTTACATGAAGATGTTTGAAAATTTTTATTTTCTTGAAAATGGCTCTAACAATTTTGATTAAAATGCCATATGTTTAAAATATGTTTTTTGCAAACAAAATGTATATTTTGAATTTTCTGACTACAGCCTATGTAGTCCTGTTTACCATGGATGACTTTTGCATAACTGGTAAACTGGAAGAGATAGACCAAATCTTATGTACAAAAATGTAGATCTTGTTAAAACACAATTTATGTCCAAATAAATTTGTTTTTAAAGTGAACCATTTCGGAGATGTTCCTTATTTTTGTGAGTTTTTTAATACTTAAAACGTCAAATGGAAGATCGTTATTAATTTTTTTATATCTTAATCATGCAAAGAGAATGGAATCTCAAAGCTTTAAAAGATTTGACTATTGCTCAAGGCCTACTGTATTCCCATGTTCTCCTAGCACCTACAAAGAAATAAGCAATAAGATAATTTCTGCTAATGTTTATCTCAACTAACACAAAGAAGATATCGGAATAAGAGTTTGTAAGAATGGTTCGGACAAGAGAAGAGAAAGTCATCTGAGTGGAACACATCAGAATTTTTAAAATAGTTTCTTTCCCTTTGTAAAATCTCACAGTCCCATAGGATATGGTCCACCGTTTGTGTTTCCTTTTTACACACAAATATTGGATCATTGCTTAATTTGTATCTATAGAAACATTCACTGGACTTTCCATACCATTAATCATATGTGGTACTATTTATCACATATTGTAATAGCAAATGAACTGCAAGCTATTATGAACTTTACACATCTCCTGCCACATTATTTTTGAGTTCTTTTAATAAAGCTTTCCTTTCATAGCCTTCACATTTATCCTGCTTGTTGGCATCATAATAAGAGGAGTAGTAAACTTTTTAATATGATTTAGTATTTTATTGCATACCTATTAAGCATTTTTCTGTTATATTTTGCTGCACTATTAAACGTTTCCTCCCGTGAAGGATTGAAAGTTGGTGTTGATGGCCTAGATTGTGCTGATCTATCTTCCACAGTAATTGAATGATTAGGAACTGATTCGGCTTGAATATAGTAGCGTGGAAATAATATTTGAGTCCTCACTTTCCCACTCACCACTGAGTTTTACGGTGGAGCCGTGGCCGAGCGGTTAGCGCGCTCGCCTACCACCTAGGCGGCCCGGGTTCAATCCCAGGGACCCGCATGTGGTATTCGTGGTGGACGAAGCAGCGTCAGGGCGGGTTTTCTCCGGGTACTCCGGTTTCCCCCGCCATCTCATTCCACCGGTGCTCCATCTTCATGTATCATCAGTGTCACCGCCTGTGGTGCCGTAGTAGTAAAAGCGGGCGTTAAACACTACAACATCATCATCATCACTGAGTTTTATTATGCACAAGATCATGTACATTCTCTCCTTGCTCATAACTAGCACCTGTATTTTGATGACTTAAAAATTTGGATAAAAAGATTAACAAAATTACCTAAAAAGCCAATAAAATGATCCAAAAAAAGACTTTAAAAATGTCTTAATTTCAGAGTATGAGAGTACAGCACAATTTGTAGGTACTTTCATAGTGTTAGAGCTGAAATTAAAAATTAATAATAATTTAAACTAACCAGTTTATATGGTCTAGGAAGATGAATATTGCAGTAGGTAACCAGCAGCATGCATAGGTTCTCAAAAGTCAGAGAATGGCTGTTGTCAGAAAACAGACTTTTGTACTGTGAGAAACTCCTTTCCACTTCTGCTGATGCAACTGGAGCATACTTGAAACACACTAAATCACTGGCAATGAGATCTTCAATGCAGGAAGTATCAAATATTTCACAGGGTAGCACTTGAAAAACGCAACACAAAAGTTTTGTATCCATAGTTTTTTTCATGACACTTTCCACTTGCTTATTTTCTTCTAACTTCTCCCCCTACACGTTTCAAATCAGATGCAATTTTGTTAACTAGAGTTACAGCACTTTCCAGACTTGCACCTTTCTCCTGTACACATGTGATTCCTTGTGTTAAGCAACTAAAATTTGCCTTTATGAATGCTGTCCTTCAATTTTACTCTTTGAAAATAGTGTTTTAGCCACATCAGTTGCAGTAGCATCACCACAATTCAATGTTTCAATAACACATTTCAGTATGAAAATGATTGCAATAATAAATTGTTGTGTCTATCCAGGTGCCCCATCGAGCGATGACAGGTTCTGGTAGGAGTGGCATACCAGGCGCCATGGACAGTGAGCCTTGACAAAAAGTTGCATTAGGCAATCCACTTGAGAAAATGTGCTCTAACTTCCTCTGCCACCCTATGTACAGCATGTGCTAAGTAAGTAATGTGCACCATTTTAAGGTAAAAAGCTTGTATTGACTTTCCTGCTTTCACAATGTATGAAGCTGCGTCAATCACAAAAAGTAAGATGTCATCATTTCTGGTACTCTCAGGCCATAACAAAAACATAATTTTTTCAAAGAGTCTGCAAATTGTGGAGTGATTAACAGTTTCTAATACCTCACTTATAAGCAGAAACATTTCACCTGGTCTGTCGATCTGCACTATATCAATGATTACGTTAGCCACGTAACGATGTTCTACATCACTCGTTTTGTCAATGAATACAAAAATCTTCTTTCCATGTAGGTAAGAAGACTGCTAATGGACTTGTAGTAACATTGAGATGGGTTTAAGATGTAGAACTGGAACTTAAAAATTCAATGCCACAACTGGGATTTGAACCACAGACCTTCCGCTTGCCGGGCGGACGCTCTAACCACTGAGCTATTGTGACAAACTGCTAGAATGGCATTAAATTCTCAAGCTAGTTCGTATTTCTCCTGGTAAACCACAAAGGCAGTCTCACATCAGAGACAATTACCCCAATGGTGACTTACTATTGCAAGTACTTTATATCCCAGGATTAAATAACCTTCACATGGTAATTATTATTTATTTATGCCAACAAACTTACTGTTGGTGTTTTTAAACACACAAGCCGTGTGTGGGCAAAGTTTTAAGAGGTAGAACTGGAACTTAAAAATTGGCAATGGCAGTTTGTCACAATAGCTCAGTGGTTAGAGCATCCGCCCGGCAAGCGGAAGGTCTGTGGTTCAAATCCCAGTTGTGGCATTGAATTTTTAAGTTCCAGTTCTACCTTTTAAACTTTGCCCACACACGGCTTGTGTGTTTAAAAACACCAACAGTAAGTTTGTTGGCATAAATAAATAATAATTACCATGTGAAGGTTATTTAATCCTGGGATATAAAGTACTTGCAATAGTAAGTCACCATTGGGGTAATTGTCTCTGATGTGAGACTGCCTTTGTGGTTTACCAGGAGAAATACGAACTAGCTTGAGAATTTAATGCCATTCTGGCAGTTTGTCACAATAGCTCAGTGGTTAGAGCGCCCGCCCGGCAAGCAGAAGGTCTGTGGTTCAAATCGCAGTTGTGGCATTGAATTTTTAAGTTCCAGTTCTACCTCTTAAACTTTGCCCACACACGGCTTGTGTGTTTAAAAACACCAACAGTAAGTTTGTTGGCATAAATAAATAATAATTACTATTGAGATGGGTATTTCTTACGAAGAATTGATTCGTCTGGGATAAGACGTCTGAAATGTAGTTTTAGAAAACTCTTCAACTTAGCATCGTTCAATGTCCAAATTGCAATGTTTGCAGAAACTATGGATTTCTTCTTGCTTGAGAGTTTTTACTGCCCGTATATGCTTCTCGTGACGCACATGTTACCACACAGCGAATTTTCTTTAGCTGTTACCTTTGTTTCGCACATCTTACAAAATAACACTTTTCTCCCTGCGGAGAAAACATCTCCAAATTCGGGTACAATGTGTCTTAAAGAACAAGATTTAGATGGCTTTATTTTAGGCATGGTTGAATGAAAGTATGAAAACTGAGTTGAACACCAAACTTCCCTCTCAGAAAATTTGTGACACTGAAAATAATGAATAAACACTTGCCTTTGAACCTGCAACACTGTCGATCAGCACTTTGTTAATAAGAGAATTGCATGTTGCAATAACAACAACATACAATGTATATATAAAACCATTATTTACTTACTGCAGCGAAGTTCTTGTAACAGCAAACACAAAAAAAATCCAAATCTTTCAAAACCAAAGTCTGAGGTTAATTACAGGTGCTATCAAAACCACACCAATAGCAGCTATGGAAATACTAACCAACCAATACCCCATTGAATATGAAATAGAAAAAGCAGCTCTTATTCAACACGAAAAGTTGATCAGACTCCCATTCAATACATGGCACAAGAGAAATTTTACACATACACTAAAGACTCAGGAAAGCTTTCTTTCCAAAATTCAAGACATCAAGAAGGATGTACACCTTCCTAATTCAAAGGAAAACTTCATATCTAAAGTCAATCCAACACATACATTAGACATCACATATTATTTACACCTGACAGAAGAAGTTAAAAAAAGTGATACTCCAACTAGTGTTCTAAAATTATTGGCATTAGAGACAATCCATACTAGATTTCCAGAACATGAATGGCTCCATATTTATACTGATGGATCATTGATATCAAACCAAGATGGAGTAGGTGTTGGAGTCACATGTCACCTCTTTTCCTATTACAAATCTTTAAGCTATGGAACTACTAACTTTGATGGAGAAATTGAAGCAATTTGAATGGCCCTAGAAAATCTTTTGTACATAATTTCACATTTTCAGCAAGCAGTTATTCTCTCAGATTCCAGGGCAGCAATTATAGCAATTACTTCCAAGTTGTCAACAAAAAACCAAACTATTGTAGAATGTTGGAAGATGCTTAGCCATCTAACAGCACTTCAAAAACACCTAGTCTTCCAATGGATACCGGCTCACTGTGGACTGAGTGGTAATGAGAAAGCTGATTTTCTTGCAAAAAAGGGTACCAGCGGTGTACAAAAATCTATAGTTAATCTACCATTTTATGCAGCTAAAAGATTAGTCAACTCTGAATTCAAAAAAATTATTGCAAAATATTACTATGAAAAATCAAAGAATAAAAGATGGGAACTACCAAACATTCAAACAGTGAATCCTGAGTATCCTCGAAAAACAGCAGTTGCAACCTTCAGGTTGATTACAGGACATGATTGTCTGGCAAAACATTTAAACAGAATTGGGATATATTCTTTACCACTCTGTCCTCTATGTGATCTGCAAGAGGAAATGGATCGAGACCACCTTCAAATATGCCCGGCCACTTCTAGTGCCCCATCCATCAGTGAAAAATATTGGAGAGCAAGAGGATTAATGACTTCATTGTCAGAAATCCAGCATTAGCTAACAAGAATGTTGTAATAACAATACACAATATTGGTAAGAAGCCAACTTCTAACATGTACATTGTGTTGTTGTTTTCTAGTGCCTTGCATCTGGCAATGAAGCCATTAGCATTCGTGCTTTCCAATACTTTTGAACTGTAGTTTCTTCTGATCTTAATGCTTCACAGGTCTTCAAGTGGTCTTCATTCATTTCTGCTGGATTGTTACACAGGACACATATTGGTGAGGCTGAGATGCCTATTCTGTAGAGATGACTTGCTAAGCAGTCGTGATTTGTCAATAGTCGGAAGGTTGCAACCGCTACATGTACATTATTAACCTACTGATTAGATCAAATATCCATTTCAGACAGTAATTTATTTATTTATTTGTCACATAACATTTACGTTGCTGAGCTTGTAAATTGGTGACATGTCAAGATTAGCATTACAAACTGAGATTACGCACATACATAAATCCAAACATACATTTCCAGTCAAAGCTTTATGGCTAACACTCATATTTGGGACAATCCTTGAAATAAAGGCAGCGATTAATGACCTCTGGTTATTTTCTTAGATTAAAAATAAATGTTGATTGATTTTAGTTAATGTAATTCTTGCAAAAAACAAAGAAAAAGGTCTGGTAAAGGAAGTAAAGTGCAAAAAGAAGACCAAAAAATGACATAAAAATTGAAAATGTGACCTAAAACTTCAAAAACAGAAAATATGACGTAAAATGCCCAATTAAACTAATATTTTTATAATCAGAGTTTCGTGTTCAGGATTTTAATACTTAAGAACAATACATACTGTATAAGCAAAAAAAAAGTCATCAAAATTGGGCCCTGCTGATCACAGATTACATATTTTAAGAAACAAATAGGGTGCAGTCCTATGTTAATGGTTTTAAGATAGCAGTACATAATTCGGATAAACTTTCGAGCAAAAAATACATGCTTGAAGAAAGACTGTCTTAAAAGTAATTTCCTATTTATATATAATGCACCTTAAAAAATGTTAAATTACAGGTTTCCAGTTATTATCCAAAATAATTGAGAGGTTACTGTACTTTCAATTAATAAGTGTCAAAGCAGAGAAACAATTCCACTTTTTGTGGCCAGGTCGGGAAGGCTTTGACAGTTTTAAAGCAAACCTCACAGCTGCAAAATATTTAGTGATACTGAAATTGTGGTGTGTGATTCTCACTTAAAATGTATATTTAGAGAACATATTGCATCCCATCCAAAAGCTTGATATCAAGATTTCACTAAAATGTACATTTTGAGGTCCTTGGGAAAAAAATAAGCAGTGTTAGAAAAAGTATGTCTATGAAAAGTGTGTCAAAAACGAAAAGGCATTAATCAAACATGGTACTTAAGCTCAGCTGTTTTCAGGAACTCAATTTTCAAGAAATTCCCCCCCCTCACTGAACTAACCTTTTTAGGGAAATATGTTCAACATTTTTATTTTCTCAAAAATGGCTTTAACAACTTTTCTTAAAATACATTCGTGACAAATGAAATGTGTATCTCGAATTTTCTTCTCGCTGAAAGTACTCTTCATCCTGGGTGACTTGCATAATTCATAAACCGTAAGAGATAGACAAAATCTTACTGTACAAAAAGTGTAGAGCTCATTAAGGCACACACTTTATGTCAAATACATTTGTTTGTGGAGTTATTTGAGATATTCATGTTATTAGTATGAGATTTCAATTAATATTTGTGCTTTAATGTCATACTGGAAATTTGCTATGGTAGCTCAGTGGCTTGAGCAGCCATGTGTGAAGTGGAAGGTCCCTGGTTCAAATCCCGGCAATGGCATTGAATTTTTCTGTAGTGATCCTACCTCTCAAACATTGCCCACACATGGCTTGTGTATTTGAAAAACCAACAGCAAGTTGGTTGGCATAAAAATAACGATTACCGTGTATAACCTGCCTTATAATATATACTTTACATTTCAACCAGAATAATACAAGGATCACTACAAAAGTTTTGAGATGTGGGATAATAAAAGTTGATTCCACTGAAATTTAATGCAGGGAGGGACAGTCCTATCCTTTGTGAGTGAACTGATATCAGATGGCGACTCTCCCACTCCAGGAATTCCAGTAGCACAAGGATGAACAATCTGCTGCACACAGGTAGGCAGTCCCTGCAATTGAGCCAGGAAAAGAGCATTTTCACTCAACAATTTTCTACAATCTTAAAAGTGGGTTAAACCAGTGCCAAAGTCTTACATTTTTGCAACAGGCTTTTGAGAACATTGCTCCTTCTTGTGGCACAGTTTTCCGGTGGTCTTAGGAATATAAGAGGGGCCGATTATCTTTGAAAGATGAGGAGAGAAGTGTGCATCTGACAATGGCAGTGACTAAGGAAAACTTTGCAGTGTTGAGAAAAATGCTTCAAGAAAATGATCTCATAACATTTAAAGAAATTGAGGTAGCATTGCATATTGCTTCACCAGCAGTTTTGAAAATCTTCCATGAACTCTTTCGTGTGAGGAAGGTCACATCCCAATGAGTGTCTCACAATTTAACAGAAGAACAAACGTATGCCCATGTTGAACGGCATGAGAAAATGCTGACAAGATCCATAAGAGGGGACTCCAGACAGATTTATGATTTCATCACAGATGATGAAACCTGGATTTATTAGTTTGATGTGGAGACCAAATGGCAGTCGGTGGTGACAATCCTGCTAACAATCGTTCAACAAAAGTAAAATGTCCACAAGAAAATGGTAGCCCCATTTTTCTTCTGGCTGCCATTTCTCTGGAGGAGCAGCGCACGGTTACTGCTAATTGATACACTACAGTTTGCTTGCCAAAAGTTTTTACCAAGCTTCAAGAATGGTGGTCATGCATGGGATTGCAAGGGATCCTTCTCCATCACTACAATGTGTCCACTTGCACAGCCAGCATCATCATTCAGTTTCTGGAGTCTATAGAGGTTAAACTTAGGATTCATTCACCATGAAGTCCCAACTTGGCTTCGTGTGACCTTTTTCTGTTTCTTGTGATAAAACATTGCATACATAAAAGAGATTTTCAAGCCCTGAAGGTGCTGTTACCACCTACGAAGGGAAACCTGCAGCCATAGAAGAAAACATGGCACAAGTGGTTTCAATGAACACAAAAGTGTATACAGTGGATGGCAAGTACTTCGAAAAAGTGCAATAATCACAATAATTTTAATAAAATTATTCTTGATGTATTTCAAAACTTTTGTAGTGACCCTTGTATTGCAGAAACCTGATGATTGTCTGTGTGAATGATAAATTCTCTCTACAGGCAACTTTTGAATTTCTTAGGTAGTGAAAATGTCAGAAGACCAAATAGGACTATATTGCATTGTCACAGCAGCCAAGCGCAAAGGATAATTAAGTGTCAACTACACCACCACTACCTAGGTAAGTGCTGCTGCTAAGCGACACATGACAATGGGTGGCTGAGAACAAACCCCTTCTACGCAGTTCTGGAAGGTTTTGACATGTGGGAACTTGTGTACAACAGAAGCTAAGAATGATTGGCAATATTATGGGTTAAACAATAAATTTGCTTGTTGAAAACATGAATCATCTATTTTGCTAATGAAACTTTACATTTCAATCAGAATAAGTACAGAAATCTTAAGAATTAGTTGTGTGAGTAAAAAACTAACAGCATGACCAGCTTCATAACTTTTCAGTCAGTGGCCACTGCTGGGTTAACATGAAGTAGACAGAAAAATTAAAGTTTTTAAGAATAGTTTGTACAAGAGTGAGTAAAGATAGTCATGTGAGTGTAAACAATCAGATTTTTTATTGTAACACTATGAGAACCTGCAGCTTCATTTGAGCTGTATTAACTAAAGAGAATCAATTCAGTCTCCCTTCATATTGCTCCACATTACACATTACTGGCAATCAATTATCAACACCTGGTTGCTGCCTTTAAAAAAAATTAATAACTCACAGCTTATATTTAGGTGCTGCGTGAAAGTTAATATTAACAAACTAAAGAACAGGTAAGGTAAGATTTAAATGCCAAAATTCAACTATGAAATATATTCATTGTCTGCAATAATAAATATATCTTCTTTATCTTTATCTGATTACCTTCCCCTTATGTAAGACTTACACCCCCTAGGACATACAAGCCTGTGCCTAGGGTCACAAGCCTGCCGGGGAGCAGGGGAACCTATAGACTGGACAGACTGAGCTATTCAACCAGCCAATATTGTTCTTTCCACTCCTCTTGGATGGAAAGGTTCCTTTGCATTTTAGTTGTTTTGAAAGAGGCATGTTGTATCGATGAGGGATGCACCACTGGTTGTTTATGTTTGAACGCATGTTGACTGAAGAAGAGAGGGTTGAAGGAGGGCTACTATCGCTTTGCCCCTGAGGTGGTATTATGTTATATTATCAGCAGATACAGGTTTTTGTATACATTAGAACGCACACACACCCACTCACACTCTCATTCCTACACCCACACTATGGGAAGGTCAAGGGCCAAGGAATAACCCTGGATAGAGAAAAAAATTCCAGCCGGGAATCAAACCCAGAACCCCTCACACAGCAGGCAAATGTAATGAAGTGTTATATATTCTCATATTGTAAAATATTACTATGTAATTCCTTTGTAAATTTTCTTAGGGTTCATGAGATTATTTTTGGTTTACTTGTTTCAAAACAACCGAGTTCCAGAACTATTGTGAGAAATTGTATTAAAGATTTATGTAAGAAATAATTGCATTTAATTTAAGTATGGTTGAGTAGGAAAATCTTTAATATATTTCTTAAAGTTTAGAAGAGGACATTTTTCATCTTTCTTGATTTGTTTTTATTATTTTTGACTCGACACAGTTTGATTCAGTGTTATTTGTTTAGAATGTAGGGAGAAATATTTTACTAAAGTTTGAAATACTCTACCAACATAATGAACTGCTAAGCAATAGTATGCACATTAAACCTTTTGATTGAATTTTAAGTAAATTTTTATATAATTCTGCAGTACTACATTTCATGACCATTTAACAATTAATAATAATAATAATAATAATAATAATAATAATAATAATAATAATAATAATAATAATAATAATAATAATAATAATAATAATAATAATAATAATAATAATAATAATAATAATAATAATAATAATAATAATAATAATAATAATAATAATAATAATAATAATAATAATAATAATAATAATAATAATAATAATAATAATAATAATAATAATAATAATAATAATAATAATAATAATAATAATAATAATAATAATAATAATAATAATAATAATAATAATAATAATAATAATAATAATAATAATAATAATAATAATAATAATAATAATAATAATAATAATAATAATAATAATAATAATAATAATAATAATAATAATAATAATAATAATAATAATAATAATAATAATAATAATAATAATAATAATAATAATAATAATAATAATAATAATAATAATAATAATAATAATAATAATAATAATAATAATAATAATAATAATAATAATAATAATAATAATAATAATAATAATAATAATAACAACATTAACAACAACACTAATAATAATAACATTATCAACAACAACAATAATAATAACAACAATAATAACATTAACAACAACAATAATAACATCAACAACAACAATAATAATAATAGTAATAATAATAACAATAACACCAGTAAATAATAAACTTAAGGATCATCTAAAGCACTGAGGCCAACATGAATCCTAAGGTTTACAGAAATATTTCAATTAAAATTTCAGTCAAACAATGCAAACAGACAGCCAAACAGTGTGAAAACTCAACAGCCATAGTGCAAGAAGCAAAAACCCTTATTCCTTCACTGGGATAATCGCTTATATTACTTGATATCTGACTTTAATGAATTAATTTACTACGTTAGCACAACTTGTTCTGTACAAACTAATAATTCCAAGAGAAAGTGATTAAAATACTTTCAAAATCAGTTTTGATTAAGAGAAATTAAATTTACACTTTAGACGCGTACATAGTTTTCGTTTAATGATTGTTTGTCTTTCATGTAATTCATATAACGTTTTAGCGTTTTGAAACCACTGTTTACTTCGTCCTCACCTTACATGGCATTTTAAAAATTGCGCCAATCTTGACATTGAGATCTGAAGTTGTCTACAATGGAACACGGTCATCGCGTTTTCCTACTCCGCCTTCCTGCTCGGTTGCTTATGACGTAGTAATACTTCCGGCAAAGTGGCCCCTCTATAAAAATGGTTGTAGTAAATTTTGTGATTTTTTATGTGTAATTGGTGTAAATGACGACGGGAAAGGACATCATGGGGTAAGTGAAATTTTATTTCAAATTCAAACAAATAGTTTGAAACAACCCTTTCACCAGACGCTTTATATGTGATGAACTCGCTGAAGTAGTCAAGTTGACAGCAGACACTTGGCTGTGTAGACCTCACCCCGTGTAGTGAAAAAATCGCATTAACCTGAATGAAAATTATAATTATCTAACTTCACATTCTCAAAATATTGATTTCTGTGCTCAGTTGTAACTTTACCGGCGTTTATAATGGGGTCGCTTGCATGTAAACTGATATCAGCTACAGAATTTGACAGTTGTGCAATTTGTGTGATATCTTAATTATTTACATAATGTTATTAGATTTTAATACTCCGTAAGGCATTCAGAATTATTTCATACATATTTATGAGGAATCCTAAATAAAACCAAATTTTTATACGTATCTTATTTCAGTATCTGAGCAATTTGACAAGCTTTGACAGGTCCTTTAATTTTAAGTTACAACACCTTTGCATGTTAAAGAAACTCAGTCTTGGCACTCGATATTGCTTTATGGTTATAGAAATAAACCATTGACATGTTCAGCAAAACCAAAGCAAACATTGTTTTTGCATGGATTATAAAAGCATGCCCTTAACATGGCTGTCAAACATTTGTTGCTCTTAAGTACTATCCTTGGTCATTGTTTATGTTTGGTCACAAAGTGATGAGAATTTTACTTGTCATTGTTATGCAGATGAATTTTGACCTTGTTTTGTTATTAGTGTGAGGCAGCTTATGCTTATGGTTGTTTTAAGAATTGCATAAAAAGATTAAATTAAATGAACTGTAATCTGTAAATTTGAATTTGTTTGTTTTGATTCTGTAATTCTTGTGTCATTGTTGCAACTTCGTGGTTTTATGGCATATATGAACTATTATTAGATGGTTATAATAAAATCAGAGAATGACATTTTCTTGAGCATAAGGATTTTAAAGTCATTTGGAATAACAAAAGAACTCTGGGAGCCCAAATTATACTATTGAAAATGAGATTACAGCTGTCATCCATTATTTTATTCTTTCATTGGAAGTACACCAGAGACTGTATACATATTTTGCAATATTTATCACATTTCTGAACAAGTAGTATTGATGCAGTGTGTTTTTCTATTGATTTACGTTAAGACAAAATTAAATTTAGTTTCCATTGTTTGAAATATGCAGAAACTACCTCAGTCATCATACTCAAGACAACTGCAACTTCTTTATAAGCATATAATGTATTGCTGTTTATTATTTACGTGAAGAAAATTAATGAATATGATGGTTAAAAATTAAATTCAGTTGATTCATAACACTTCATAACTTGTTTACTATTTTTCCAGCATAAGTTTTTTGCTTCCATTCTTAATATAGGAAAATAAAATTTACAAATGGATCCCAGTAAAAAATAATTATTACTAAAATCTGAGTACCTATTTTTATTGAATGTTTCATTTCACTACTTAATAATTTCTTTTTAAAATAATATAACTCAAGCTTTTGAAAACATGTGGGTACTTTTCTTCTAAATCAGCAGAAAATTAATGTATTTTATTCTTTTTCTATTTGTTCAATGGAGCATATCATACCGGACAGCAAAATGTGAAATCAATAGCTTATGCACATCTGAACCTCATTGCAGATTGTCCTAAAGTATCTTGTTTATTAGAAATTATTTATTTGCAGTTAGTTTACAGGCTTGTGTTATTATACTAGCTGAAAATGACAAAATTCGTTTTGAATTGTATTCAAAACTGTTTGTCATCAGATGTAAATAAAAGTAAAGTGTTAGGGATATTGTTATCTTTCATACCTGTTCTGACTTAAGAGCATATCTTCTTATATTCTTGGGATATAATATGGATTAGTTTTGTACACCATCAGGTTCTGTTTGGTTTATTTGAGCTTTATAACTTCATTGGTGGTTCTGTTTTATCTTTTAAGGCCAGTATCTCTAAATCTTTTGTAATTTAGAAGAGACAGTGAAATAATTCTATAAAAGTTTTAGATAGCTCTTGATACCTCAATTTCTTAATCAGTCTTCCCTCATAAAACTCTTGCAAAAATTCCAGTTTTGTTTCTCAACCTGAGCTGAGGGTTACCTGATATTTGTGTTGAGGATAATTTAAAAATCTGGGAAAAACCTTGTCTTAAGTCTGGCCTTTTGTTTTGAAGGCAAACTCCCACATCCAACCGCTGGGAAAGCCCTTGATTCTTATTTATGCCTTTGTTTGCTTTTTGTCTGTATTCAAATCTTAGTCCTCTTGATTAGGCAATGCTAGAGCATAATATTCTTTTTTGTAACAATTGGGGAGGTATATGAATGCTTCTTCTTTGGAATGAAGCTGTAAAACTTATCTACCCTCTGTTTAAACAAATGAGATGAATGCATAAAATAAATAAATATATATATACACACACACACTTGTGTTTCTACATATGGTACATTTTGCAGTTAAACATTTAGCAAATGTGTCTTGTATTTTTATTTATGCATATGCAGAAAAATGTGTACAATCTGAGCAGTGGAGACCAATCGTATGTATCAAGTGAAGTTGTTTACATATTATATTCTGTCTGAATTTTTGCATCCTGAAACTGTATTATCCTTAGGACAGCCAGTTCCTGGTTTACACAACGGTTATTTAATTTTCTGCAGATATAAATTGACCAAAACAGTGGGCTGTTCGAACCTGATGATGTTTGATAAGCAATAGGTTGGTAACACTGACATGTTGGTTGTGTCAAATGCTTCTTTATGTTATGCCATTTTAGTAAACATTGGGCAATGGACTGCTGAATATTACGCTTTCATAGTGGAAATGGTTTTGAAAATTTGACTTTTTTCTTACTGTGTCATCTATGTGCTAATTTCAAGCTTTCACATCATATTATCTTTCTTACCAGGAATGTAATAATGTATAATTTTCAGAATGATTGGATCTCTTATTCCCCAACAGAACACAAATATCAATAATAACAATAATATTTTGTTGTTTAACGATGCTGTCGATTGCCAGGATCACATCAGTGGCGCTGGTGTGCCGGAATTTCGTCCTGCAGGAGTTTTTACATGCCAGTAAATCTACTGACATGGAGCTGTCATTTTTAAGCACACCTAAAAGCCATCTATCTGGGCTGGATTTGAGCCCGCAACCTTGGGATCAGTAGACCAGTGTATAACCGAGCCACCCAGACCGACACAAAATATCAAGACATATCATATAGAATTAATAAAGGAGGGCACAATTATTATAAATAAAATGAGTAAAATGAAGTGATGCATTCAGCAGGTATCCTACATTATGGATTACATGGTTTACTGTTGAGAAATCATAATTCTATTGTTCAGTTTGAAAACCATGGGCTGCTGTGGCCACTCTAAGTCTCTTTTTAATGGATTTAAGATAGTCTTAAGAGTGTGATCACATATGAGCATAATTATTTCCGGAGTGACCTAGAGATTAACAATTATTTGGAGTAGCCAGGAATTCCCTAAATTGCCCATTCAGTAAAGACCTGAAATTTGGTGGTATTGTGTTTGTGTGTGTGTGTGTGTGTGTGTGTGTGTGCGTGCAGTGCATGTATATATTGATTTCAGAGCTGTTAGAGGTATGTTTAGTTACACACTTAGGCACACAATATAGCGAACTTGCATAAAGATTTTTTCTTAAAGAGAAGTGTCAGCATTCTTGTTTTTTTAGAACAATGATAGACTTGAGATGTTTTGTAGGGATTTAAAGAAATGTTCAACTTGAGTGAAATAAAAAATGGAAACATTAAGCCATCCTGGAGTAACTCCATGCAACTTGTAAACACCAATTCAGCAAAATGGTTTGTATTCCACTGAAGAAAAATAAAATGGACCAAAGTGGTTAGGTCTGAATTTCAGAGTATGTACCATAAGATATGCACCGATTTCCACAATAAGATGGTTAAGGACCCAAAACTTCTACAGGAAGCAAAGAAATGAGACAAATTAAATTATTTTGTTTGTTAACAATGCTGCCAATTGCCAGGATCATATCAGTGCTGTTGCTTATGTATTGGAATTTTGCCTTGCAGGAGTTCGTTTACATGCATAAATCTTCTGACATGGGATTCTTTAGTTTAAGCACACTTAAACAAATCATCAGGTTTGAACCTAACCTTGAGATCAACGGGACAGCGTCTAACCATCTGAGCTACACAGACTGATATGGAGTGAGACAAAGCACACATTCAATAGAAATTAAACTTTTATACAATCTTATCACAAGCTGGTCTGGTAGCACACTTAGGCACATGTATTGGTTTTAATTTTATTACAATGTGGAAGAGAGCAATAGCAGTAATAGTAACCGTTTTTTAGAGAGCACCATATTTTTATGTTTTGGCAGTCACATCGGTCTCTAGCACCCCATCCATCAGTGAAAAATATTGGAGAGCAAGAGGATTAATGACTTCATTGTCAGAAATCCAACATTAGCTAACAACAACAATGTAGAAGAGTTCTTCTCTGAACATTTTCTGCCTCTGTGTAAGATTACTGTCATGCAAGATGAACTACAATAAGATTCTAATTCTTGCATAATATAAATATGAAACAACAATAGAGGCAACTTCTCTAATGCCTTGTTAATGAACCCTGTCAAACCCTGGAATGGTGAATTCAAAAGTTGGCAGAACTAGCAATATACTATGAACTGTTTTTGAACAGTAGCTGTTAATATAATACTTTAGATAGGGTTAATATGCATCTTCATAACAAGTCATTGCAGCATAATGTAAAAGTTTTTTAATGAGGATTTTCTTTATAAATGAAAATGTACGGGTCATGCTGTAATCTCACATGTACTAATGATCATACATAATAATCACCTAAAAGCTTTAGTATTGTGTATGTTTGATATAGATCTCTTTTTAGAAAAGGAGACATGTTTTTAGTAGTAAAAACTGTGTTTCTAGCTTTGCCATATGGAGCAACTATCAGATTTTGTTCTTTCTTCAGCAATTTGGATCTTATGTTGACTTCTGTGAAGGAAAAATTCTCACTCTTTAAACATAAGTATAGTAATAAAATAAAGCAAACTGCAGATTGTGAAAATGATTTCCAAAGTTCACATTAACAGCATATATTACAAAGATGTTTTAGTTTCACATTCTTTAACCAGATTAAGTCATATCAGACAGGTAAAATATATTGAGACAATTTGTTTAGGCACAATTCCAATGTTCTTGTATGTTCTGAGCATTAAATACTGCCCTATGAGTTATCCTATCTGAAGCTTATTGCATGCACTATGGTGCATAAAATTGAGTTTCCAGATAGTTGATGCAAATTCTACATCATTTATCTTGAACGTTTGCACTGAAAGATGAATTGAGTATCTTGTCATGAATCACTCAGCTTGGAGCAGCAAGGCTCACAAAGCACTTAGGAGCTTGATAGTTTTGTCCCTTTCCCCCAATACATGCATTACTTCATTGTGTATGCAATAATTTCAATTAATAATTTAGCAGATGTATAAAGAAGTGCTAACAGAATTCAGTGATAAAGGTAAAATTGAAAATGGCATACCAAAATTATTAACCATTGACTTTAACTTCACTCTTGTATTGTTTGTTATAAGCACAAATCCAACATTTTGCAGGCTACCTCACCAAATCTTTCAGCTCTGGAATTTGAGAATTTTTGACTTGCTGGTAACATGGTTTTCTAAAAACTACAATAATGAAACCACTGGGTAAAGTTGGGTAAAGGTTTTATTTAATCATTTTAAGGAATATCAGGTGGTTCAGTAGATTTCCAAGTTCACTTCTGGATTCATTGCCTACTTTCATTAATATCTAATATAAGCTCAAAAGTTTTGATTAACGTTCTCATCTCAAACTTAGATAATAAAGGTTAAAATAAATAAATTGAATTAGTCACTTTACTTATAAATTATAAACAACATCATTGGGGTCATTGACTGATTAAGGTTTCTCTTGGGGTCTTTCTTAATTAAAAAAGTGTATCAGACTTTCACATTTTGTTCTGAAGGTACCTACTGTTCTTTCTTCTTTACCTGATTACCCCTTATGTAGGGCTTACAAGTCAGTGCCTAGGGTCAGACGCCTGTCGGGGAGCAGAGGAACCTATTGACCGGACAGAGTGAAGACCTGGAAGCGAGTGGTCAGCCAAGCACCAGGTATGATAGTGAGGAAGAGGGTGATATGAAATGCAGGCGAAATCGATGATTGAAAAGGTGATGGAATAATTGGTGGAATTAGTGGAGGAGGAAACCGGATAACCCGGAGAAAACCCGACCCCACATTGTCACCGCCATATAATCTACGTTCTCTACAGGGATTGTGCCTGCATTGGAGCACTTTCATGTGGTCTACAGTTATTTCGTTAATTTGCTTGATATACAGAAAGTTATCGTGATGACAAGACGGATTTGATCTAGATCCAAATTTTAAATCAGAGTCAGTCATTGCTTAGTGTCCAAGAAAACAAGAGGCGGGTGTGGGGAGGACGCTGGACAACTAATATATGCATACGATGGGAAACCAGAGGACAGTTACCACATATTGACAGATGGAGAATCTACCGAAGGGACATCAATACACATCTGGACTGTAACGGTTTGCACATGTTACTTTGCACATTTTTTTTTTTTTTTTTTTTTTTTTACTTTCTCTATTATGTGTAGTAAGTAGGAGAAGTACTGTATTCGATCCAAAAATTCGATATCGATATTTCATCCGAAATGCATAGTTTGAGAATCCCAGAATCCAACAAAAACATTTTTGTGCTCGCGCGCGTCTGTGAACAGCATTACTAGAGCAAAAAGTCGGTTAAATACAAAACTTGGTTTTTATGTTTAGCATCTCTCAAGGGTTCGACACACAAATTTTCAAGAAAATCCGCACCCTCAACTACCCTTTATATGGAAAATGTTTCAGAAACTTTTATTTTTTCAAAAATGGCCTTACAATTTTGATCATAATATGGATATCTTGAATTATCCCGACTCTATAGTGTGGTGGTAGCGTATCTGCTTCACACCCAAGAGGCACCGAGTTCGAATCTGGGCGAGTTATCCCGATAGCCTTTTTTCTCTCTCTAGGTTTTCCCTTATCCCGTGGGGTAACTTTAAACTCTAAGAGCCCTCGGCTCATTTGAGCATCATTTCACTAATTTCATTCACTCATCGTCCAATGACACTACGTTGGAGGATGTAAATATATGTATATATTTCTGCGAATACCCTTTGAAGTCCTCTTCATTCTGGATGACTTGTAAGTAGTAAACCGTAAGTGATATACGAAATCTTACGACACAAAAATATAGCTGTTGTTAAACCACACAATTCATGTAGGTATTTTTTTTTTTAATATTCTTTGCTATAGGTTTGAATTTACAATTACCTACACTTTTCTCAAAACTAAATCTATTTTTTATGTCCTGGACATGCAAAGAGAACGGAATGCCAGCGACTAGCTCTTAAAAATTTGATTATCCCTTAAGCCTAGTGTATTCTTCTATTTCTATTATATGCATAAGGAAATACATAACAAAAGAATTTCTTCAAACGTTTATTTTTCGAGAAAACTTGGGGGTAATAATACAAGAGACGTCAACTTCACAGAGAGCAGATTCTGAAGCACTTGAATTCAAAATTTTTCTTGTGCTTTGGTTCGGTTATAACAGGTGGTTCAAAGTGTTATACTGAGTCACTGTTAAAATTACTGCATGGTTGGTAATTTATAAGCAAACGATAATAGACCTCTTGCATGTTGATATAAAAAACATTCATTTGCGAATGGTTTAATAATTACCGCATTTGTGGCAAACTCTTGAGCTTTCCACAACACTTACTCTACGGGTTTGAGGTTGTACCGAGCTTTTGGAACTAGTGTTTTTTAATTCACAGCACTTCACTAATTTGATTCGTTTATGTCGATCTCAATTACCTACTCCGAGACACGTTAAAGACGACTATAGCAATGCTTGGAGCACTGTTATTTCAAGCTGCTAGTTTACTGTATTATAAGTAGAGATAGGCAAAACATATAGACAAATTAGCCATAATGAGATTTTTGGCAAACATGAAAATATGAAGAAAATGTTACATTCACATGACTTTCTTCTCATTCTTCAACAACGATAGTATTCTTCTACCTACTCCATTTTAATTGGGATAAAGATTTGTAGAAATGATTTTATTACAAATTTGCTTATAGTCACAATGACAAATTGTGTGCTATCAAAGCTATCACCGAAGCTCATATCTAAAGTAAACTAGAAATTAATAAGTAATATTAATAATAATTACAATACTAGCCAGTTTCCCTCGTGAAGAATTAGAGCGTGGGGTGGAATATGTCTCGTTCTCTGTCATTGAACTGAGAGAACAGGGCTTCGGATCCTTGCTGCCGCAGCCTTCAATACGTTACGGGAAAGGAGAGGTGAAGCGGGGAATGAAGCATGCCAAGGCTTCGGAATTCTGTGTCGCTATACTCGCACAAGCGTCTCCGGAATGTGCCGTATGAACACAACTGACTTCATAGCAATAGCACGTGGAGTTAAAGCACGAACGGTGTTTTAATTGTGCGATTGCTACGGTCATCAACAGCAGCATTAGTATTTATTTTATAGTGTACAAGACAGTTGCTAGTACTAATGCTTGAAATGGATGAACAATGTGTAGTAAAACACTTAGTGAAACGACCATATTCGCAGTTGAAATACGAGGATAAATTAGTAAAACAGGGAAGGCCTACTCTAGCTCTTCTGCACTTGCAGTGTGAGCAGAAGCAAAATAAATAAGAATATTTACAAAAGGCATTTTAATATAGGCCATTATGATAAGTATGTGTGGCTGACTGGTTCATGCGAATTAAATAAATTTTATTGCTGGCCATGGTTATTTTTAGCAACCGAGAAAACACCCTGGAATACGAGTTTCGCAAATTTAGCATATTTAATCCCAGCTTTGGATAAATATAAGAGATCAACGACGCATATAAAATCTTTTACAGCTTTAAACAACTCTCGACACTCAACGGACAGACCACTCATTGAACTATCAGAAAAAAAAATGGTTGACTGTTTGCATAATGAGATCAAAGAAAGTAGAAATGTATTGAATATATTGGTTGATGTGGTTCTTATACTTCCCCAATCTGTAAATTTTATTAAGGAAACCAGGCAATTCTTTGTTTCTCTAATGCTTTACTGCTTTTTTTCTCACATTCTACGTCACGTACATTTCAAATGAAAATTTGTATACCTGAAGACCACAATTTATCTTTCAATGTAGTGTAGTACAAATTATAATATATACATTTTATCTATCTTTGACCTACCTAGTAAGATAATGTTAATAAAAGCCGCGTATATTTAAGCTAAATGAAGCTAAATATGGGAATGAAGGAAAAATAGGTTTAAAAAATCTGATGTGTTGCACTCACATGACTTTCTCTACTCTTGTACTAACCACTCTTACAAACTCTTATACCTCTATCTTCTTCGTGTTAGTTGGGATAAACATTTGTACAAATTATCTTATTGCTTATTTCCTTGTAGGTGAAAGGGGAATATTAGAATGCAGTAGGCTGTGAGCGACAGTCAAATATTTTAAAACTTTGAGATTCCGTTCTTTTTGCGCGCTTAACATAAAAAAAATGAACAACAATGTTGCATTTCACGAAAGTTTCAAGTTTTCCGAATCCTACACAAATAACAAGGAATATCTCCAAAATGGTTCATTCTACAAAAAAATTTATTCCGACATAAATTGCGTGTTTTAGTGAGATCTTCATTTTTTGTATATTAGGAATTCGTCTATCTCTTACGGTTTACGAGTTATTCAAAAAGTCATCCAGAATAAACAAGACTACATAGGCTATAACCAGATAATTCAAAATATACATTTAATTTGTCATACAAATATCTTAAGCATACGACATTTTAATTAAAATCGTTAGAGCCATTTTCAAGAAAACAAAATTTTCGAAACATTTTCCATGTAAAGGGTAGTTTAGGGTGGGGCTATTTTCTTCAAAACCTTCGTGTCGCATCCTTGAAAGACATTAAACTTAAATATCAAATTCGGTTTTAACCGACTTTTCGTTTTTGAGTTATGCTGACCACAGACTGACAGACACACACACACACACACACACACACACACACACACGGACCTTTTTCTAAAAATGCTTTTTTTTTTTTTTTTTTTTTTTTTTTTATTTTTATCCAGTGGGTCTCAAAACATATATTTCCGGTGAAATCTCGACATCGAATTTTTGGGTGGGATACAATACTTCCTTCTACTTATCAGTAGAGAAAGTAAAAATAAATACGAGCATGTGAGCACAAAAATATATAGCGCGTGCCTTCTTGGCCCCGCGCGACCATCGGTGTTCTACCAAGGTGCGCGCCTAACGGAAGGTTAATCTACAACCCCTTATTGTCCGGATATGGTAAGCCTAGTGATAACCCAACTCACAATCCTAGCATACGCCACTGATAAGGAATATCTTAGAATTGAGTAACCCAAAAAGAACGGAGGATCCGACATAATGTGTGTTTTCACGAGATCTACGTTTTTTTTTTTTTTTTTTTTTTTTTTTTTTTTTTTTTTTTTTTGTGTGTGATACTGATAAGTCTTTGTGTATCTCTTACAGTTTGTAAGTAATGCAAAAGTATCCAGAATGAAGACTGTTACTATAAAATACAGTTTAACTTGATTTATACGTATATCAAAGGGGGGGGGGGGGGAGATTACTCGTAGATCATAATTACAAATGTGTCGGTCTGGGTGGCTCAGTTGATTAGACGCTGGCCTACTAATCCCAAGGCCGTGGGTTCAAATTCGGCTCAGACCTATGGTGTGCTTAAAAACGACAGCTCCATGTCAGTAGATTTACAGGCGTGTAAAAGAACTCCTGCGGGACGAAATTCCGGCACACCGCTGACGCTGATGTGATCCTGGCAATTGACAGCGTCGTTAAACAACAATATAATTTAATCAATTAATCATTAACTTACAAATGAGATTTTGACAATGCATCATACATGCAATAAAGTGTGCCTTCATGTGTAAAATTTTACAAATAACAAGCGCACATACGAAGAAAGCATTTTGAATTGATCTTGCTTTAAAGAAATCAGTTAATTCGACTTGTTTCACTTTTCTTATATTAAGTGCATACACTTCCTTTTTTTTTACTGATGACTATAATACGTAGCGTGCTATAAGCAATTCCTAAGTGTGAAGCAATTTCGGTTCTACCTCTTAAATTTTACTTTCTGATCTACTGTATAACATTCCCTGTTTCTGTTCTCCATGGCTGATTAAAAGCAATTGAGAACTGAAAGACAAAACTGCCATTCAACAGTAAACACCAGATAGGTACCGAAAATTTGTATATTTACTACTCATTGTTGCTAAGACATTGTCGCACCAAAAGCCGCCGGCTCTACTAGCCAACGTATTTGCCATTTGTTTCCGCGGCCGAAAGCTGCCCGCTCAGCTCGCGTTTTTCTCCAGAAAGATAAGAAAAATACGTCTCGAGTTTCTTTTAAGTTACCGTATTCTTGTTATATGTAATTACATAAAACTCAGTTGTATTTCACTGAAATTTGATACGTATAAACAGCGAATTACGTACAAATAAAGGTTCGATTAACACGTTTCTAAATTACATTTTGTCGGGACCTGTAAGAATTTAGGTATAAATACGAATTACTTACTACTAGGTTACGTATAAAGCAGGTTCAACTGTAAATACATTTAATTTGCCATGAAAACATCTTACACATATAGCAATTTAATCATAAATATTTCGAGAAAATAAAATGTTTCGAAAATCGTTCGATGTAAAGTGCAGTTTGGGGTGGGGGAATATTTTTGAAAATCTTTGTGCAAAACTTAAAATAGCAAGGTTCGTATTTAACAGACTTTTCGTTTGAGTTATACTGGTCACTCCCTCCCTCTCTTTCCCCTCCCCTCTCTTATCTCCCTCTCCCCCCCCCCCCCTCGCTCGCGCTCTCTCTCGCGTGCGCGCTGATGTTTTTTCTAAAAATGCCTTTTTTTAGATTCAGGGACCTAAATACATATATTTAGAGTAAAAATCCTGGAATTGAATTTTTGTGGCAGAATTCAATTCCTTGTCACTTCTTTAACGATATAAATTTATGTTATGTTTTTCTTTAAGTACTTTGTGTATATGTGATGGTTCATGATGTTAATAATTGCGTTATATTTTAGTATTTAAGCGACTTTATGTAACATATAGGTACCTTCTCTATCTATTATGTATCTACATGGCAGGCAAAGTAAAAAAGAAAAATATTGCAAAATATTATGAAAAATGTGTTTTAAAACCAAAACATTTTATACTTAAAGGTTTTAGAGCAGGCTCACTTAATTGATTTAAAAAAATAAGTTTTAGAGATTTTATCCATATTAAATAATAAAATAGCAAATGAAATTCAACAAAATTTATAGTTTATAGAGTTTACCTGTCGCGAAACCCCCACGCATTGGAAAAAAAAAATGAAATGGAATTGTTTACCGAACTTTACCCTTGCTGAATGCTAATAATGATAGGCTACTATAAAAGAACCTCGTTCCGCGAAAATAAAAATCTTCAAAAATATAGGAAGTTCAATTTCGCACATGGCGTCACACATAGGAACTGCCAGTGTGATTGCTTTCTCTGTTTAGATGTACTTCAAAAGCAGCATCTTCTTGCATACTATAATTGCTCCACCCTTAGATCCGCACTTGGTGTAAACACATGCCGTCAACAACGGCTTGTGTTACGCGAAAACCAAAGCACACCATGAAATGTAGTACCCTAAATATCGGCGATTATGTGCGAGTTTTCAAGATGTATGATAACCCTCGTAAAGAGTACTTGAATGTAACGCGATAGCAGCAATATTACTAAAACTCCTGAATAAAGATCGTTCTGTTGCAACATAAACACGATGCATGAGTCCACGTGGTGTGTTTTGTTTTGTATTAGTCGCAGGTTATCGCGGAGGGATACAAGGGGCGGATCTAAGGCTGGATGGAGTATAGTAGACAGTAATTTGCCATTGGAATTCGAGTAACCACTCGGAATTAGTGGGCGGAGACAATGCAATAGTAATGGGTTTACTATACTCTGTACATCAAGAGATTAGAAGAAACGTAAACAAAGCCACGTGCGTTTTGGCCACAGCGCGTCCTATTGGCGCTTTCGGCGTCTAAATAGTTCCTTGAAAAAATACTGATACTAAGGTCTGAAATCTCAATGTTTGCTAAAGCACGAACTAAGTGTACTAAGCATAGTTAAAGTGTAAGAGTACGCAGTTAAGTGAGTCTGTAACCAGCCTAATTCATTCTGCGCACGCATTATTCAGTATGAAAGTAACATGGCGGAACAAGTGACTTGTGAAACATAAGCGTGGCAAACCGTAGCGAAGTGGTGAAAAGACAATAATATTGGGACGTGTTTAACAAGTTCTGCGAGAAATATCCCGAACTTGCTATCGAAGACGTGATGAAATTAACATCCGAGTTTACCGATGTGTCAGTTGCAGGTATTTACAGTGCACGCAAAGAAAAATCCTCAGTTGGTGAAGTCAGAACTCCCGGCAAGAAGCGACCACGTGCCAGGCAAGTGTTGGATGTAGTTTGCGATGAATTTGTGAGATCTGCAATCCGTCGAAAAGTTCACCAGTTCTTTGTTAACAATGAACCCCCCACCTTAAAGTGCTGTTGGATCAGTTAACTCTGATCCCGATCTTCCAGATTTAAAACGAACTTCCCTCCATAAGCTGCTTCTGGAGATTGGTTTCGAAAAAGTATTATTGTTGACAGGGACGATATTTTATGGCGGAGAGATTTTCTCCGTAAAATCAAAGAACTCTGTAAAACGCGGAAAGTGCACTATTTAGACGAGACGTGGGCTTATGAGGGATACATGACAAGTAAAGCATGGACTGACACCATTGTAAAATCAAGAAAGCATGCATTTCAATCGGGTTTAAGTGCAGGACTTAAAAACTCTACGGGGAGGGGTAAGCGCCTGATAGTGTTGCACATAGGAAGTGAAAATGGTTTTGCGGAGGGTGGCGAGCTTGTGTTCTAAAACAATCGGAGACTATCATGAGGAAAGGAATGGTGGCGTTCTCAAATCCTGGTTTGAAAAGGTTCTCCCCAAATTAGCACCAAATAAGGTCATCGTGATGGACAATGCCCCTTACCACAATATGAGGTTAGTGGGTATACCAAACCTTCTTGAAGAAAATGTGACATCATGGCATGGTTACAGAATAAAAGCATTGTTTATGACGACGGTCTTGTTAAGGAAGAATTATTGGCATTTGTCAAGTCTCGTGCTAAAGAGTACAATAAATATGTGATTGATGAAATGGCCAAACTTGCGGGTCACACTGTACTCTGATTGCCGCCTTATCACTGGTACTTGAACCCGATAGAGATGGTGTGGAGTCAGGTGAAAGGATACGTTGCCAGGAATAACACGACTTTCAAAGTGCAGGACGTGCGTGCTGTACTTGATGCTGCATTTCATACCATAACACCGGAAAACTGGAGTGCTTGTGTCCAGCATGTGATACGAGAAGAACAAACAATTTGGGACTTGGAGGGTATTATTGACGCTGTTGTGGAAAAATGTGTCATACATCTGGGATATAAATCGAGCGACACAGACATCCGACCTGGAGGGTTGGTTGGATTTACATAATTTTGTTACAACACAGTTTTATATCGTCATACATAAGTGACAAGTCTGCTTATTTAAGGATTTAAGAATTTATTTTGCTTATTACTTATATAACCCGGATTATCCGGGTTTTGGTTTTTCCAGATTGCCTTTGGTCCCAGTTAGTCCGGATAAACGAGGTTTTACTGTGTTTACTTCCATTTGCCTCCTTGAATGTTTATTAAATTATTGTACAATACAGAAGAATCTTAAGTTGAATCTTCGTATTTACCCCTTACAAGTGCATTTCGCGTTTTCCATGATCCTTACAACGGACGAAAAGTCCACTTATTTTCGCAGGAACGACAAGAAATGTTGGAGAATATTGTAATTATGATTTTCTCAACTTCCCCCACCGATATTCTTCCAAGGTCTAGAAATATTGTCTAGCCTGTAAGTAATCCTTTTTAGCGACGAGAGAATTATCCAAATGATCGAGTAATGTTTACTTAATCAATAGATGAAAATTTAAACCTTTGTACCAGCTCTTTGGTTGGGTAGTTATTTGATAACCGGGACTCAATCGTTTTCACATAAGACGCTATCAATATTCTACGAAACGGACAAAAGTGGTAAAGTTGAAGAATCTCCCTCTTACCAATTATTTTTGTTTTCGGAATGTCACATAATAGTAACAATTAAGAAAAAAGTTAGGTAATTATAACTATCGGTTGAGTGATTTCTGATTTTACGATGGACACAATTTAATCTCATAACATATCATAATGAAATCGATTACAAGAGAGACAGGAAATAGGCAAAGCCTTCTTACTTAAGGTTTTGGCACCCGGGAATTTCAATAGGTAGATCTGTAAAATTATGATACACATTACTTTTAGAATCAATCTTGCATACTTCTGCGACATTTAAATCAAGTGCCAATTAAGAACACATATTACACGCGTATTGTACCGAAAAAATTACCAAACAAAAAGGAAAACAATACCGTATTTTATCGCATAATTCCCCCCTTTTTTTTCTCGAAAAATTTGCTTGAAAACACTGGGGAGGGGATTATGCGAGTGGTGCTTCTAGGAATTCAGAAAGAAAGGGAAGTCGTGTAATATTATGTAAAAGTTATATATTTGTAATTTGTGAATTAACTGGATACATACCACGGTTTCATTCAATGTGTTGTTTCACCGTTTCTTTTCTCTGATTATTCTGCGGTCTCACTTTCGTCACTATCACCACTATTTTCATTTATATCTGGCTCAGATAACACATCTTCATGTTCACTATTCCACAACATGTCGTCAGAACCATTAATGGCACAAGAAATACCAGTTTTTTTAAACTCTTCTTAACAATATGACGACTTGTAACAAACTGCCTTAGAAACACGTCTGCAACATCACATTTCAATTTTACGATACGTTGTGACAATGGCTATACGAGTATTTTTGTGGCAAGCACTGCGTCCATTGTTGTCCGTGACAGGCACCGCTGCGTCGATTGTTGTCCACTATCAAGTCATTTAAAGGCCGCTCCAATAAGAACGAACCAAGAGAGGGAATTATGCGATGTTTAATAGGTAAATAATTTTTAGTGATGAAAAATCATAGGGGTGGGAAATATGCGAGGGGGGGGGGGGAGGGGCTTATGCGATAAAATACGGTAATTTGTTTTGCCGTGTCTTCCGTTTTTAATGTGCCAAGTCATGACCATCTGTATTACTTACAATGTTACAATCCATTGTCTTATTTTCACATATTTTCTGTGGAGTAGCAGCAGTTCTCTATTCTGTGGCATTCTCAGCAAAAAATCAAAGGTAATTTTGCGGGTAAAATGCTATTTTATGACTTCAGCATGTTCGTATTATATTGTAAAGGTTATACAACTCCTTTAAAAGTCATTTAATGGGAACTGAAATTAGAAGCCGTGTTTTGAGAAGAACGGTGATGAAAGAATTATTTATCAGAATCCATTGAGTGGTTTTCGAGATAATCCCCCCTTCTTCAATGCACACTACGTATTTCTGGTTGTCTCTGTCTGCCTCTCTCCCTCCCTCTCTCTCTCTCTCCCCCCCCCCCCCTATGTGTCTTTCTCTTATAAAATTGGAATAGATTTTTCTTCTTGGCCTGTCCGTTTCTGTCCACAACTCACAGGCCATATCTTAGTGTCAGTCGTCTATTAGTATATACACTTCCTTATTTTAGTATGTATAGAGTGATCTACTAAGCTCATTATTTTCAAACTGTATTTTGTCTTCTGTCATTATTTACCATAAGTTATTACGACTTCCTCTGTGGCAGACTTTTAAGCAATCTAAAAACAAAAGACCCAGTAAAAGTTACACGAACGTGATGCCCCTTTCCTAATGCTGTTTAATTCAGTTTGTAATGTCGAATTTTCGATATCAACGATGATTTGGGCGTAGTCCGAAGAGCACAGGAAGTTGTCAGCTGTTCCAGTAATCGGACACCGAGGGGCGTTACCCCCGTATTGAGCTATTCAAACGTTACGTCATTTATTTACAGAGTGGTGCAGAAAGAGCTAACCTAAGGTAAGGTCTCTTGTCCCCAATAATTTAGAGACGGTTCCATGCATGTCGTTTTCTATATTATACATTTATACCAATCCCAACTCAGTTTACTTAATCTTCGACAATTTCACGCTACTCTTTTTACTCTTATTGGTGTTAATAATTCAACATATTTTCCAAAGATTTTATTATATGCGTTGTTTTTACTGTCTACCAGAGTGCAATTTTGTGGTTTTATTTTTTTTAATCTTTTTTTATTTGTAGGTACGTTTCGTTCTTCCAGAGTAATCCACAAAGTAACGAACGTTATTTTAACATTTATCGAACATGTTAACATCACGGACTTTAGAATTCACATGTAATCGGATTCCACCAGTCCATTATCTCAAGATGTTCGGACACAACACTAAGCAAAGAACGAGAAATGGATGGGAAAGAAATTTATAAGGTTACACTTCTGTCTTTTGGCTCTCAATTACATCTCTGGTGAGTGAGGGACATCCAAGTCGAGTTTCGTCATGTGCGTTTGTTCGTTCACTGTTAGAACATTTACACTACTGTGTCACATTCCTTTCGTTTATTACTGTATCACTGGTAGACTTCCTTTAGTTGACAGTGAATTTTTGGAGGTTTCAACTTCTGATCATTCAAAAATCCGCTGCACAATGAGAAAGGATGTAAGGAAACCATTCGACGTAGGATACAAAGACAACAGCGATCTACACATTGGAAAAGCGCAGATGATCTTTACTTCCTGGATTTCCCTAGTAAGTCCTTATACTTTGCTCTTTTACTACAGAGGTTCAGATCATCCCATTCTTGATTATCATTTGAGCTTAATGGCCTTTGATCATCTGTTGTCTCCTTTGATATAATTTCGTCTTCCGGAAGCAAATTCATGTTTTGGAGATATTGTTTCTTTTGTTTTGGATTTATACATATTTATGTATTTAGAACTAATACGTTTATTTATTTCTTCATTTATTCGGCTGGAAATTCAACCACTGTTCCGAATTGAACGTCAAATTAAGTAAAACATTTGGGAGTTTTTATTCCCAATGCGAGATGCTCAGATGTTTATTCTTCATTCCTCATTTTAGCTTTTATAGTTGGGAGCTGTTTTCGATGTCGCTACAAATATAGGACCCATCAACTGCTCTTTCTTGTGAAGCAATATGGGATTACGAATTCAATTACAGCACTTGAAGGCATACGAGAAAGAATTTGGTGTTCGCAGCTCCTTTGAGAGAAACACAATATTGGCACTGGTAAACTTATTGAAAACAACTGTATCGTTGGTAAGTGAAAAAAGGCAAACATCATTCATGTAAACTGCCCACGGTTATGGTGGAAATTAGGTACAATCGAAGTCATTAAGATGTTTGTTGTAGGAGACTGAGTACATAGATTCAAAGTCTCAGAACTGCGAAAAGTGCTCTTTTAAAACCATACAGGGTTACAGTTGCCTATCAGTTGTAGGAAACAACGATAAAGGTTGAAGTATTGCTGTTGATTTCCGATGTTCATTATGCAAAATCCTGGCACATTGACCATCATATGGCTTCATTTATGCGAACTCCCAGAACTCGTACTACTGTACCGTCGAAAATCCGCATGTTATTCACGATGCACGTATACACCCAGTTGAAGTCGATTTTTGTGCGCATTATCCACACATATAATCAGTTGCTTCATAAAAACTCAATTTGTAGTTTGGACTGTGGGTACTGCAGAGTACCGATGAAGTAACAACAGTCTCTCATCAGAGCACAAACATTGCCACCCTTTCCTTACCCACACACAATGCCTGTTGACGAATAACAACAGACAACGACGTTTCATTGAGGATGCCACATGAGAATGCTGGATACAAATTTCGCGCAGGATGCATTTCTACGATTCAGAATGGCAAATAGGGCTGAATGTTGTGTTCTAAACAATTGTGCTACCTAAGCCTCATTGCAGTTACGTGTATAACTAATTAGCAATTACAGTTTAGAGCAGTATCCTTAAAACAACAGGAAAACAGGGTTTGTAACTTTACCAAATGATGCCAACGAATACACTACCCCAAGGTAACTAGAGTCGGTCTGGGTGGCTCAGTTGGTTAGACGCTGGCCTACTGTTCCCAAGGTCGCGGGTTCAAATCCGGCCCAGGCCGATGGTTTTTTAAGTGTGCTTAAAAACGACAGCTCCATGTCAGTAGATTTGCTGGCATGTAAAAGAACTCCTGCGGGACAAAATTCCGGCACACCGGCGACGCTGATGTGATCCTGGCAATTGACAGCGTCGTTAAACAACAAAATAATTAATTTTATTTAAGGTAACTAGAGAAAGCACACTACCCAAATTGAGAGACATTGTTGCAATGTTTGGCTACACATATACATGTGACCAATTCTTTTCTAAATTTAACTATACTAAGAGTGATACACGCTTTAGTTGAAATTAGGATATACTTCTATCAGTACTGCGTCTCTCTGCGTCTATAATTAAATCGCACATTGATAAATTAGTGTCGAGGGAAGGTGTCTCAGCGTTTTAATGTACGCCCGAAAAAAAGCCTTACTTGAGGAAGAAAGACTACAAGACACATTTTGGTACTTGGCTATTCGCCTTTCTATTTGACTAGTTCCGCAATTGTTCTTCGCTACATGGCGCACAACATTCTTGCTAATAATTCTAGGTAACACTTTCCCTCCGTTTACCAACTCCCCAGGCTGAAGTTGACTATAGAGCTGGTTCGTGGATAGTTTTAGTAAGACAGCATGGAAATCTTATTTGATAACACCAAAATTCTTCCTATAGGGTGTCTTAAAAGACCAAGTTTACTCCCAGAATTGAACGAAATGAAGCACATTACGCAGAAGATCAGTGTCATTGACAAGAGAATCTGCCAATAAGCGGCCAGTAACATGGAACGACGTGTTGAGTTACCTGTCCTTTTGCAGAAGGGAGGACATTTTAGTTATTTTCTATAGAGGTCAACAATCTCTCAAAGTTATTCTGCATTTTAAGTATAATTTGTGAACAGTACCTGTCATTCATTTTGAAATAAATACGCAAAGGAATGTTTTACATAAATTACGTAAATCAAAATGTGCATCTTTTAAGGTTACTCAGTTATTTATGTGACATTTCGTGAGTAAAACGATTGGGTGTTTTACGAAGAAAAGGTATTGGAAAAGGTAGAGTTAGACTGAAAAATTGAATGGCATGACCGGTATTTGAACCGCGGATCTATCAGTTACCGTCCGGCTGCTCTAACCACTAGGCTATCATGGCCAACGTGCCGATATGACATTAAATTCTCAAACTCACTCGCATTATTCCCGGTAAACCACACAAGGAGATCCCAATTTACTTTGAGATAACACACCTTAATGGCGACTTACAGTGCTGTAAGTACTTATGTCCCGGGCTTCTAGTATAACCAACTCTAGGTCAATTAATGTAATGTGGTTCAAATCCCGGTCATGGCATTCAATTTTTCAGCCTCACTATACCCTTTCCAATTACGTCCTACACACGGCTAGTGTAGAAAAACATTATTTACAAAAGGTATATTCTTCGTTTACTATGTCATTCTTTGTAATTCCGCTGTTTAGTACTAATTAGAACCGGCGAAACCAACTTTTGACCCCTATCCAATAAAGAGGTAGACTGAGCTTAGAAAGCTTTGGAAAATACTCGTCATGAGCGTTCTTCACTTAGTAGCACATTTGGTATTTATCGATTTACCTTTATTTTTTAATTGTATTATTCTCTCCCCCTCCTCATCCTCTTCCTCCTCCCCCTCCTCCCTATCCCTATCCCTATCCCTCTCACATCCGCGCGCCTTACTCCTCTATATGACAGGTATTTGAAGATCCAAGTATCTTGATTTGAGATCTTTGGTGTCTCGCCCTAATTTAGGCTTTGTTTGTTCTAATCCCTTCAGTAAGGTTTTAAGAACGTGCTGTAGATAATTCAGTTTAGGACAATAATATTAGTAAGCTAAAGGTAAAAGCTGTTCATTTAACGAGCTTTCCATAGTTCGATAAAATGTGTCTGGCAGTTTCCCCTGCTTTATTACACCTGCAAGTCTGAAATTAGCAACATTTTCCACCTTGTGGAGGTTTCTTCTCAAAAGATATGTACTGTTAGTAAGCCCTCTATCCATAAGAGGTGTTTTGCAAAACTGCATCGTGTCAACATGTTTAGGCTTTTCTTTTGTTCATGTATTTTAAGATGAGGTGGATCTTTCTTTCAGTGTACCTTCAAAAAGTTTTGTAAAATAAAATAGACCAAATGCAACTCACGATAAAAAATAAAATAGTTCAGTGTTATTTTGTTGTGTGGAGTTCATATTGTGATCAAATGTGCTCATTCATGTATTTCTGCTCATACATAAAACGCACAACGATTAGATGATGGTTATTTCTCTCCCTGGTTTGTCAGAAAGGCTGTAGGGAATCTTTGACAGAAGTTTCCTCTACCTTTCTTGTTTTCTCACAGTTTGTGAAGAAGTGGAGTTATTTCGGTGTGGTACATAAGATGCTCTTGGCAACATGGTGCGTGTGACG
Organism: Tenodera sinensis; assembly: GCA_030765045.1. Lineage (NCBI taxonomy): Eukaryota > Metazoa > Arthropoda > Insecta > Mantodea > Mantidae > Tenodera > Tenodera sinensis. Next base: position 83,218,634 of record CM060963.1, read on the forward strand.
AGGAGGAATATTGTCTTCGTGGCGTGTAGACATGCTTCAGATCGCACGAAGTGAACTGTCAAACACGCGATTTGTATTGCTCGACGTTACAGCTGGATGTTATGAAAGATAAAACAATCCAAAAATCTATGAAAAATATAAAAGAAATGTAACATGAAAAAAAAACTTGCACAATTTTCTCCCATTATAAATTTTATACTTGCTTTGCATTACGAAATTTATCAAGAGAGTTTCTTCTATATTTGAATTAAGTACCGAAAACTTAAAATATGTGGTAACAGATTCAGATGTTAATATCTCGTAGTAACGTACGTGTCCTTGCGAAGGTAGGGGAAACAAAAAATAAAAATAAAACTCATCACTTAGAATTAAGTAAACAGAATAATTCGAAAATGATTTATGCTACGGAAAAAGTTACAAGTTGTTTGTTTTGAACAAACTGTATTTTCTGTATTTTCCAGAACTAAGTTTTTATTTCTCTCTTATTGCTTCCCAATGGTATAACTTTATACGAATTTCAGTTAGAATGATGAGGATTAACAAGCTGCTCACAGAAAATTCAAGGTATAATTGTATTCCTGGTCATTTGGACCCGTAGTCAAATAATATCTAAAACTCACAGAGTTAAAATAAAGAAATTGAAAGAATACAAATATCTCAGTTATATGTGCTGGTGGAAAATCTATTTTAAATATTGCGGGAGTATTCGGTGGACCTACAATCAATGAGCAGGATTCACAACTTTTAATCAGCTAAAACTAATACATCTGATGATAGTTTCTCAGGCTAACAGCCAGGTCAAATTTAGTAACTGCTGGCTTGGTATAAATATTGCGACATCAGTAGTCCAGCTTTCAGTTGCCCTGAAGATGGCGGCAGAGTTAGTCGCTGAAAGCTTGGGCAGTTACCCAAATTTGACCTGACTGTTAGCCCGAGAAACTATCAATAACCAACGCGGGTAAAGCTTCAAATAATTAATAACTAATACTTCTGTTCATAAAAAGGACATCCAGAGACTCGTATATAGTAGCCATGCCTCAGATCGTTAATATGTAATATTTAATACGCTAAAGCTCCTTGTTACAAGATCTAGTGAATAGGGGTACCGATATATATCCAGACTATTTCTTGGGGTGTTAAAAAATTACTGTAATCGCAAGATGAAAAAAAGTTAAAGATAAACAAGAAAAATAAGTTTAAGGTTTATCTCTTTCAAGAGTATATGTAGTAGGATTAAAAATAGTTTATAACTGAAGTATTACATCATTCCGAAATACAATACGTTACACACAAGCTGCAACCTTTACATCGAGCCATCGTGGAACCACTTAAGAGTGCATTTAATGCGGCACGCGGATTGTGAATGAGCTCCTAGAGCGACTTGGTTTAAAAATCACCATCAAAGATATCTGTAGATTGGTTGGAGCTGCCTTCTCTAAAATTTGCAGAATAGAACTAGCAATCGCAAAGCGATTTGTGTTTCCAAGCATTTTTTCTTTTCTTTGTTCAATAATAAATGCATTATGAATGCACAATCTTCCCTTCCCAAAGCAAGTTATCTCCTCTCGAAGTTAAACATTCTACATTTTTCTTTATTCTGGTGATTATATTCGTGTATGGCCTTATTCGTCCGGTTATTGTTTATAATTTTAACAGTTGTTTTGATCGCCTTTTAAAATATATTTTTGACTAAATTTGATAGAAACTATTTTCCGGTGATATACAGGATGTTTGCAGATATTTTTGTTGATAATTGAGAACAGTGTAATGAGCAATATTACATCAATATTTGCTTAATTTGGAAACTATAATTTTACTCATTAATAGTAGTATGTTTTCAGGTTGGTTAGCACATATAAATAGGCGTGTCAGAGTAGGAATGGCGTAGTGTGATGTCATAACGAGCGGTGTACCGGAACGAAGTTCCAAGGCTTTCTGTAAGGCCAATGATCTCGCGCTCTCTAGGCCAGTACGTCATGGTGCGAAACAAAATGGATAGTGTATAAGGGAAGCGTTGTTCATTTCGGGCGCAGTTACAACCATGCAAAACATTAGGTAGTAAACTTTGGGATTGGTTTGTGTTAGACGAGAAGAAACAATTATACACCGAAGTGGATACATACTAAAGTACCAGTTATCAAAATATCAGCATTTGTACCCCTGTATAACGCTACCGATTTTTACTCTCTCTTCTGGTAAGTAGGGGAAGTATTGTATTCCACCCAAAAATTCGATGTCGAGATTTCACCGGAAATATACGTTTTGAGACCCCCGAATAAAAAAAAAAAAAAAAAAAAAAGCATTTTTAGAAAAAGGTCCGCGCGCGCGCGTGTGTGTCAGTTTGTGGACAGCATAACTCAAAAACGAAAAGTCCGTTAAAAACCAAAGTTGGTATTTAAGTTTAATGTCTTTCAAGGATGCGACACGAAGATTTTGAAGAAAATAGTCAACCCTAAACTACCTTTTACATGAAAAATAGCTCTAACGATTTTGATTAAAATGTCATATGTTTGAGATATTTTTATGACAAATGAAATATACACCTTGAATTTTCTGCCTATAGCCCCTGTAGTCGTATCTACTCTGGACGACTTTTGCATAACTGGTAATAGAGATAGACCAAATCATGTTATACAAAAAACGTAGATCTTGCTAAAATACACAATTTATGTCTGAATAAATTTTCTTGTAAGATGAACCATTTCGGAGATATTCCTTGTTATGTGTGTGAGTTTCGGAAAACAAAACTTTCTTGAAATGGATCGTTGTTCATTTTTTATATGTTAAGCGTGCAAAGAGAACGGAATCTCAAAGCTTTAAAAGATTTGACTATCGCACAAAGCCTACTGTATTCTAACATTCCCCTTGCACCTACAAGGAAATACAATAAAAATGTCTACAAATGTTAATCTTAACATGACGATATAGGAATAAGAGTCTAAGAATGGTTAGTACAAGAGTAGAGAAAGTCACGAGAGTGCAATACATCAGATTTTTTTTAATGGAACGCGTATTCTTCCGCTTGACAGGGTGAGCATTACAGAAAATGAAACTTGGTAGTAGTACTTATAGTTCCTCTAATTGAGTTCTCCCTCTTTTCTCTCCCACCTGTATTTAAAATTGGGATCAATTCACGTACATTCTGTGCAGAAATGCTGTTTTATGCTTTTCCCATCGTGTGTAGGTGTGGGAGTAGAATGAAGATGCGGAACTATTTTTGTCTAGCGAAAATGAATGTCAACTTGCGAAGAAAGTGAACCAACGCAATTTGATATTCTCTGCGCAAGGTTGTAGATGCTGTTCCGCGTCACACCACTGTCAGTCACTTCCGGTAATTCCTTAGTCGCGGCTGAGATTGCAATTAGTGGCGCCTCTGCACAAGTCGGTAACAGACGCTCTTGACGCGAATATAACGCTGCTATTACAAGTACAACATTATTTACAACAACGTACATATTTAGTATACAACTTGTAGTTCTCGCTTGTAGAAGCATCTCAGTATTTGTTTTTCATGGTACACGGACTGATAAAATAGAAAATGATCCGTTTCAAACACAGAACAGCGTATACAGGACGGAAGGTACTAAAATAAATGAATGAATCAATGAATGAATGAATCAATCAATCAATACATAAATAAAAACCTGCAATAATAAGCCCTGGCACCCAATTACTTAAACCAGGGCACACATTCCGGATCCTTATTCATTTAACTTTCAAAACTATTTACAACAAAATTCTACAAGTTATAAAAACTAAAAACTACACAACAAAATTAAAACGAAATATGCGCCTTAGTCCAGTTTTGCGCTCACTAAAATGTATTGCTTGACGTTCTTAAAGAGAGGAATGCGCAATGTATGCAACATGCTCAAAATTTATCACATCTAATATATATACCAGTTGAGTCAGCCGCGCCTTATTTTTTTGGAAGGTAGGCCACCCATCTAACAGCATGTGCGCCTTAGTCCAGTTTTGCGCTCACTAAAATGTATTGCTTGACGTTCTTAAAGAGAGGAATGCGCAAAATTGAGAGTAACAGTGCTTTAAGGGACAGAACGTACTCCTCGCTAAAGTACACCTCAAAAACATACGACTCGTTTACTGAGAGCGAATTCCGGTTCCCAGCCGATTTTACAAACTTTTTATTAGAGTATACATAGCAACTTAATTCAGTAAACGGTTCGGAAAAAATGGACCTATCATATGAGCACACTAACAACGTCAGCTGAAAAGAAAATGGCGGATTCTTGTACTTAGACCAGGGGTTGGCTGGCAAAAGTAACGAAAAATTTAGACACGCCTCGTCCATCATGGACCCGTACAGCCAAAACGGACATATTATTAAACAACAGTTTATTTGCTTTTTTGCGTGAACTATGCCTCGTGCATTTCATTTAATATGCATAACAGCTTTTGCCATTTAAGTAATAATATTAAAACGCCCAGTAAATGTCAAAACTCTTAAAAGGCTAAATCAACCCCGAAAACTTCCGAGGTGGCAATGGCATAGCGCCTGGCATACAAGTCCTACTACTGAACGCGGTAGGCACTTTCAGTCAAGCCTCAAAATAGCTGAATAGGATTGTGACGAATCCTCTGTGCTAAGCCCCAATGACACAGGTTCAAGTCTCAGCATTGTAAATATTCTTCTTTATGTTCATCAAAACTTGGAAACCGAATTCACAATAATCTAATTATGAAGTCCCTGAGGGTTTAGGACATTATAATTTAAATCGTTTTTGGTTGTCTGCATTTTTAATAACACAATAATTCATTGTGTGCAAAATTGAGTTTAACTTCCATGTTAAACTCTGACAATGTAATTTCCTTCCTTTCTGTGTTCAAATGTGTATGAATGATCCTTATTTCAATTGCACCTACCTATAGGTGTGTTTAAACAACTACATAATTGTAGTTCACCAATAAAGAAACATCAAACATCAAACACAAAACAATAAAGATGAATATAATAACAGTTTTCTGAATAATAGTTTGTAAATTGTGAGGATTGCACGGTAAAAAAAAATTAGTACATGCAGGTGATTCCAACCACCTTCATAGCAGACAGATTACTTCAGTCTTGCGCTCGTTCCAACTGAGCTACCTAGAAACGTGTGAGGTAAACGTTCCGTTTAAGATGTAATATTCGCTGGTTCCAGTGAACATTTGCAGAAGTGCAAACGTCAGCTAATTACGAATATATTAGTACTAATTTCATCGAGTGTTTAACATCCATGTTAAATACGCGGGTAGAACCTAGTAATGGGGTCGATGTTTTCATGTTGGGGTATAAAATGCGGATTGCATAAAACTCGAGAATAAGGGGCAGCTGACTCACCTGATATATATAATATTTAATTTAATATACACATGTTTATATACATTAACTGAATTTAAATATATATCATATTTAATTCTATTCTATTTATTATTCTTTTCAATAAAATAATATAATCAAACGAACAAGAAAATTCTATTGAAATACCAAAAAGAATATGTAAACAAAACCACTAATTTATATAAAATTATTTATTTTAAATATTTCAATAAATTTCATTTTAAAATATTACTTTAATTTAATAAAATATTCGTAGTTCATCAACCAAAAAATAAAAAAAGGCATCAAACTAAAATTCCAAAGTTTTGAATCAAAATTTTCCAAATGTCATTACTTATTACATAATAATTTCATTTACTAATTTATTAAGCTTATTCCTAATTAATCAAACCAAAGCAATTTACAAAGCTTCCATTTAACATACCAAAAACCATATCTAATCCAGTTTACCAAAATAATTCAAATAAATATATAGTTTAATATTAGATAACTTACATTTACAAATATTACTAATTAAAATTTTCCCAATATATACCAAATCAATAAAATAACATCCTCAATTTAAATTACCAAAATAATACCCATTCACATTCTTATAAATAATTTAATATTTAAATTTTCATTTACAAATAATAATTTAATATTGTCACCGCGCCCGCCGCATCTAATTGCCGACAACAGCAGTGTCACCCATCACATTATTGTCGGCACTACCGCAAAGGAGCCGAAGGAAAGAGACAGAGAATGGCCTCATTGTTGGGGCGCTTGCCGAAAGAGAGAAAAGGATAGAAGCTTCTGGAATCTTCCGCTTTGTATTCCACCGCAATAACTGAACTTTCCAGAATAGTGCCTGGGAGATATAAAGAGCGGTAAAGTGCGACGGAGAGGCAGTCAGACGTATGTGAAGTGTTGAGTAGTCGTGCCGAGGACAGGACAGACGTATGTGAAGCGTTGAGTAGTCGTGCCGACGGAGAAGGGACAGTTCTTGTGTTACGAATTTGGAGCCGTGCTGTGAGTGAATCGGAAAAGACTTTCTTGCTGTTGCAACGAGTGTAAAAAGTTACTGTTTACGGAAATAAAAGTATTTCTTTATCTAGACTACATCTGTCGTATTTACTTTACAAACCACACAAAGTCACAATATCAACCAATAAACAACAAAATTTCAATTTAAAATACCCACCTAATACCTAATAAACTTTTACCAAATATATTTACACAATTTTATAATACAACATTAAAATAAATTTCATTTACAATATTAAATTAATTTAACAAAAATTATTCATAATCAACCAAATTAGACAAAACATTTTCAATTAAAACACCAAGTCCTCCATCTCGATCCATCTCCTCTCCCTGTTGGTCTCTCCTCCATCTCGATCCATCTCCTCTCCCTGCTGGTCTCTCCTCCTTCTCCTTTCCCTACTGGTCTCTCCTCCATCTCGATCCATCTCCTCTCCCTGCTGGTCTCTCCTCCATCTCGATCCATCTCCTTTCCCTGCTGGTCTCTCCTCCATCTCAATCCATCTCCTCTCCCTGCTGGTCTCTCCTCCATCTCGATCCATCTCCTCTCCCTGCTGGTCTCTGCTCCATCTCGATCCATCTCCTCTCCCTGCTGGTCTCTCCTCCATCTCGATCCATCTCCTCTCCCTGCTGGTCTCTCCCCCATCTCGATCCATCTCCTTTCCCTGCTGGTCTCTCCTCCATCTCAATCCATCTCTTCTCCCTGCTGGTCTCTCCTCCTTCTCGGTCCATCTCCTCACCTCTCTGCTGGTCTCACCTCCATCTCAATCCGTCTCCTCTCTCCCTGTGGTCTCTCCTCCATCTTAGTTATAATTTACCTCCTCATCTTGCACTACTATTCTTTCATCTTGTGCCTGTTGAGATCTTAATCTCCTTGCTTCTATAACTACATTAACATTATGTGATTGTTGCCTAGCTGGTAATCGCTCCTCCTCCCACGCAATCTTATTTTATCCTCCCGCTCGTGAAAGTGCTCGTATAAATCCTTATTCCTAATGATGTTATAAATATAATTGCCACTCAGTGCCTGTCTCTCTTCTTTTGTTTGCTCCCTGTACTCAACACATTCAAATAGAGCATGCTCAGATGCATTCTGTACATTACATGTCACATGTCGTTATCTGTGTATTTTTAGCCAATATGGAAGGTACTGCTTCGGCCATAATAACCACGGATTCTACGTGTTGACCGTAACAAATATGTCCAATATTTCATTGGCAATAAAGAACCATTCCGCCGAAAAAAAAATTGTGTCAAATATTTGGAATATTTGGAGCCCTCTAGCTTCTTGAGGAATGGACATAAATGGTTTATTATTTTACTAACTGTCGCGCAAACATTGTGTGAACAATGTTGTAATGCATTTCTACCTTGATTCGAATAATATAATCACAATAAAATTTAATGTTAACGTGACGTTGCCAAATCTCTCTTAGAAATTAAACTTTGCATGACATTTTAATATTAAGTGTGACTAAATTCATTCGAATCAAGATAGAAATGCATTACAGCATTGTTCACACAACGTTTGCGCGACAGTTAGTGAAATAATAAACCATTTACGTCCATTCGTCAAGAGGCAGGATGGCTCCAAATATTTGACACAAATTATTATTTTTTTCAGCGAAACCGTTCTTTATTGACTATAATTGTATTGGACATATTTGTTACACTAATCATGTAGAATCCCTGGTTAACGTATAGCCGAAACAGTGTCTTCCACCCTTCCTTTTCTGAGTAACCGAGCTCTTTTTTTCCCCTTTCTTTTTCATCCCCATTTTGTATGTTAAAATGAATTATTTCATGAAATGTACTTCATATTTATCCACTTAATTTGTGTACATTTGGGAGGTCAGAATATTATATTTGCATGATTTCCATATAAACAGTATGTAGGTCTTCATAATTAGTGGGGGAGGGGGGATAAAAGAAAGGAAAAATTACTCCATGTCTCTTGTTGCTTTCCTAATCAAGCGTAACTTTAATTTCTCATTCCGAAGCAGGTACTGGCAGAGAAGGTTAGGAGAGGGTTACTCAGAGAATTTCCCACCTCTGTTATAAACATTTTGTAGGTAGGGAAAGATGAACGGTAAGAGCCGCAAGGGGACTTGACAATCAGGAGTGGTTCATCGCGGTGTGATCAATAGGTCCCTAATTTTTCCTAAAAGCTCAAGCTCTTCCTTTCCCACTAGGCATAAGCCTCTCGCACAAATAGTAGCGCGGTCTCAGGAGAGGCCAAGTCATCGAGGATCTTCAAAAGAAACACAGTGCGCGAATCACACTAAGTTCTTACCAAATGCCCGTGAACAACCGGTACTATGGAAAGGATGAAACGCAGAAAGGGCAGGTAAGCCTTCGATTACGTTGGTCGCCGCTGGGATTGAACCCGGAATCTCCGAATGTGAGCCACAGACGTTACCGCCTCCTGCTCGGTCTCTTTCTTAATAGTCTACCACAGGCATCTTGTCTAAAAGTTCTTTCCATTATTCTTTGTTCTGTGATGTATTTTAGTTGGTTACTTATTTTGAACTGTTTCATTTGTACAGGCTCATTTATGTTCACTGGTCATTAGAGGCTTTGAGTTGAACAACTGATTGTGCGTGAACTGTAAATTTTAACGTTGCTTTCTTATTTATCTTTGGCATGAAATACGCTCATGTTCGCTTACATGTGCACACTTCCAAACTCTGCGCAGAGTAGGTAATTAACCTAATTAAAAGAATTGCCTCGTCCCAAACGGGAATCCAAAACTGATTCCTTTATTCTTGTTCTGTTCAGCAAAATCAAAATGTCTCCAATTCCTTTTCGTAAAATAAGAAACAAATCAAACGTTAACTTTTAACTTTAATGAGATATAATAAGAGAAAGTACCTGAAGTAAAATAAAATAAAAAAAGAAAACAAATTAGTTAACATAATATTTCCTCTTATTCACTTTGTGCGATGTTTTTGTGTTACCATTACAAGGAATCATAGATATTCTCATCTGGAGGGCTTAAATTCTTCTCTCTCCTGCTTTTAATGAATCTGATTTTCACTACTGTACATTATAGCGGATTTACATCATATTTGGAGGTCGCAATTGTATGTCATTTGTTTTAATAATTTAAAATCGTCTGGAGTACAAATAAATATTATTTCCCAAAATGTAAAGGTAGAACAGAAAGTATTCATACATCGTTTTAAAATTTTTGGTAGGCAAACTAATGAAGAGAATTGTTTTTCATATCAACAAAGGATAAGCGATAATAAATTTACGTATTCTGCTGATTTTCGGTATGTTACATTTTATGAGTATACTTTTTGGAAAATTGCACAAAATGTTCATCGCATACATACTTCCTGTGCTTACTGTAAATACGTAGTAGAGAAAGCAAAAGTGAAATGATGAAAATTGAGGCTTTAGCAGAAAATTCAGCAAAATTCATATTATTCAATTGTTCTTCGATTAAATTGTAAATATTACACAAACGATAGTTTTCTTAATTCATTTAAATTATATTTGACTTTAATATAAAACGTTTTATAAAAAGTTAAAAGCGCTGTGGAAATGCACCCTTCCCCTAAATATAAAAATATAAAATTATGAGTAATGGAACTTGTCAGAACCCTAAACTATTACCATTTATTCTTTGTACTTATTAAAAAATGAGAGTTTTCTCTCCAGTCGTTGAGTTCTTAGAATGTGTTTAAAGTAATATTCTACCTGCATGATTGTCCAGAGGAAAGTAACCTCCCTCAACTCTTTCAAAGGTAGAGTTGGACTCTGAAGTCTATTAATTTTTTCCGTTTTAAAAGATTTTTAGATTTTTGAATGAAAAATTTTAATCCACAAGCAAACAGCACTATTCTATTTTCAAATTTTAGCTGCAATTTATTTTTCGAGAACATATTACTATCTACTAGAAACCAATTTTGGGATAAACTCCAAATATTAAAATATGAGCTGATAATCAAATATCCAGTTATAACTTTGCCACTTAAAAGTATACTTAAAAAAAATTAGAACTCTGAAATGTACTTTTGAGAGGAGAGTGGTCGTACCATCTTTTGGTGAAACTGCATAACAGGAATTTTGGGAAATTATTACAGTTAAAGGTACCTTTAAGCATGATACATTTCTAAGCTAACGTATATATGTGGTGATTTAGGCGTTCTTTTTCCTTTCATCGTTTGAGCATGATGCGATTAGAAGCATACAGCCGCTAATTCAGTATACAATCTGCAAGCTTGCTGGCTGCCTTTCTTTACCTTGTTTCTTTTTCCTTTCTTCTTTATGTATTTTTTTTATTGACAGGCCTCTTGACGCTATAGAACACCTGAGTGCTACTTAGGTTAGATTCCCTGCTGGGCTCGAAAATAAAATATAGGAGGTTACTCAATATGTCCAGAGTCTAGCGTGTTAATGTGAGCGTGCTTGTGTGTTTTAGTAGCAAGTCAACTTATATGTATCAAGACTGCCATTAGATAGATGCCTGAATAGGTTATTTTATATGACATGAAAGTAACTGTTTGATAGTGACATCTATGCCGTAAAGTTGATTTACTTTCATACCCACTATCGTTTATTTTTTTCTCTTCCACAAACTATTCTCGCAATATCCGGGGTCTGGATACCGCAGACATGTCCAATCAATCACAAATGTCGTTACACCATTGACAAAATCTGTCGAGACATCATAATAGTATATGGTTTTAGCTCTTTTATCTATGCGAATCGGCAATTGCCATCCAACAATAGCTGACAGTATATGTTCCTTTGTTTTCCCTTATAAATGCCTCAAGTTCACCTAACAAACGAGCAACTGTGTATGTCTCGATTTGTGTGTTGCAACTACAGAACATCGATTATCCGAAACAGTTGGGGATTGGAGTGTTACGATAACTGATTTTTCGGATAACCAAACATTAAAGGAAAAAACTGAGACGTTTTGAAGCATTGGAGGAGAAATAAGATACAATAAACTGTGCTTCAAAACACAAATGTATACTGTAAATTTATTTTACACGCCTTAAAACACTGCGCAAAACTTTAAAATATGACTGAAACAGCTAGACGTGGCGCACAATGTGTCGGCGTTAGTGCGCGAATTTGAGTTTAGTCTTAGCCGAGGGCTTTCGGGTTACCGATGTTTCGGATGATCGCTTTTCGGATAATCGACGTCCTACTGCATCGCATTTCGTGTTGCGGTAAAGGCATGACAAGAATTTCTCATTTGTCAAACCTGTAATATCGTGGGCAGTTGTTACAGAATTGCCTAGTTTTGTCGTTTAAAAATCCATCCAATTTCACGGTCAATTTTAACTTATTTTGAGAATGATAATATAATATATTTATCATCGCCAATAAAATACCTCTGTATATATAGGGCGTTTCCGCGTTTGTTAAATGTGTGGATGTTAAGTTTATTTTTCTCTGCATGCCATGCGGTTAGTTCTAATAAGGTCACGCTTTTGCAATCAACCAAAGGATTTGCAGTAACCATCTCATCATCTCCGCATTGGTAGCTTCATCTGATGAACCAAAGACTCGATCCAACAGGGCCGTGAAGTCGCCTGGGTCCATAGTTTAGTGGCACATCTCTCCGAAAATGTTAACGATTTCCAGATCGTCCACGTCGAGTATGGTGTCAACGGTAATTGACTTGTAAATCTCGATTTCTTCGTGAATAACCAATCTAATAAATTTAATACGAAATTCACTACGTCGTGTAATTGTCGCAAGTCCCTAACTTGCGCCTAGCACTGTTGATGACAACAGTGATCTAGCCATGATGAAGAATGCAACATTGACATAGAGTGCAGTTATACGTATATAGCACCGGTGCTACTTTTTAAAACCACTTTCATTTCCTTATGTAAGTGCAGACTTGCAACAAGGAAGAAGTCCATGGATTATGTAGGTGTATACTGCAAATCGCTTCCTCTGGCTATTTTCCAAATTCATTTCGCGACTCCATGGTTACAGTGCCTCTTTTTCCCATGGTCACCAGGCGCTGCCTCGTTTGTCCGTGGTCGCCAGCAGTACCGACTTCCAATATTCCAATTCTGAATACATACTTCATGTTAATCTAGATAACGTTTTTAGAAATGGCTTCATTTCACATTTCATAGAATACAAAGAAAATATAGGAGATCGAAGCTACTTGAATTTCACCTATGAAATTCCGTACTCTTTGCATTACATATCAAGAAACAAAAGAATGCCAATTTAGCAACGGATGTAACGGAAAATTCAAACCAATAACAACGAATATAACGAACATTTTGCTGCAAAGAGGCAAAGAGAGAACAAGAGGAAAAAAGACCAATTGTGAATTTTAATAAAATCTCAATTTTTGTGTAAGTTTTATGTACCTTTTAGGGTTTGGCAGTCGTGCAAAATGCATTCAGTATGAAAAGTACTTCACAGAGTACTAAAAAACCCATTTTGATAGGCTTGCAAATCTCTTAAATATATGGTTTTCTTAATCAAAACCTTTAGAGTAATTTTTAGAAAATAAAATATATGAAGAAATGCACATGTCAGGGGTAGTTTAGGGGATTATTAAACATGTTGTATCACATTCTTGGAAGACACCGAATTTAAATACCAAGTTTGTATTTATCTAACATTTCGTCTTAGTATAACTGTGTTCTCTCTCCCTCATGTACATATACCTACACGTGTAACTCTTCATAAAAAGTGCTATTCTAGGCTCATGATCTCAAAGCATGTGTTTTACTCTCTGTATCGAAATGTATACCACACTTCTTTCACCTTATTTAGGTAACCCCCCCCCCCGCCCCCATACATACACAAACTCAAATTCTACTTCATATTTTCACACTCTAGTTAAGAAGAGAATATTATAATAGACGAAAAATTTCCGCATGAGACCTATAGATTTACTGACTAACATTGCCGCAGAGACGGTCATTCCGTAAGCTTTCCTTCTTATCACACTCATTTCTAATTGTGTTTAAACCACGTCATTCCTTTCTTGACTTAAGATTTATACAGAGGTGTTTAGGTATTTATGGAGGTTGTTTTATATTGGTGGTGGAAATTAATGTAAATTGTTGAAAATGTGTTTTTTTAAGCATACGAGTATTATTCCAATACGTATATATGTTTCAGTCTGCAAACCTAATTTCCTCAGTCTGAGTTACATTAGAATATTCTAAAAGTGCAATATGGAATACAAATAACAAGATAAAGTGCTTCGCTGTAAAACCCATAACACAGTGAAGCATTCAATATTCAACATCAAGCTACAATACGAGATGTTTTGCAGAGGTCATCTTTATTTTGTTGTTTCACTAAAGCATTTCCTAGATTATGAAATGTGTTCGATCCGTAGTAGATTGAATTATTCTCATTTTATTTAATACAATTGTAGCAGAAAAAATATGTTGTTGCTAGGTCTAACGCAGACAGCAGGCAGTTTTTTTGTTTAATTTTATTGTAGTAGATCGAAAGTATCTTCGAAAGTAATATGGAAACATATGCACTGCTTCAGCTTGGGTATATTTAAACGAACTGCAGATTGGCAATACTAAAGTATGATACAATAACTTATTAGCAACATTAAAGTTAAATAAAACATTGTAGGCCTGCTTTATGAAATATTTACTGAACAAAACTTAGTTATTCCAAACTGGAATCATACTGTTTCAGAATTCAAAATATAGCCAATAATAATAATAATAATAATAATAATAATAATAATAATAATAATAATAATAATAATAATAATAATAATAATAATAATAATAATAATAATAATAATAATAATAATAATAATAATAATAATAATAATAATAATAATAATAATAATAATAACTAATAATAACTAATAATAACTAATAATAACTAATAATAACTAATAATAATTAATAATACCTATAATAATGAGAATAAGAATAGCAACAATAATAACAATAACAATAATAAAGTAAACGACTGACAAGACTAATATCATTGGACAACAAACTCAAACTCATTTCACTTTCGTGGATTTAGAAAAAGCATATGACTCTGTACCTTTGCATAAGTAGTGGGAAGTATTAGAGATATGAAGATAATATACTGAAAAGTTTGTACAAAGTGCTGTATCTAAAATCAAAATTGTAAAAATTGTATCAGAAGAAATTAAGGTAACAAAAGGCCTACTTCAGGGTTGCAGCATATCACCCACTTTACTTATGATATTTATATATAAAGCATTATCAAATTGGAACAAAAAATGTTCAGGGATGGGAGATGGATCAGCAGACACAATATATACATTGTTGTTTGCGGACGACCAGGTGGCAACTGCGCAAGAGTATGAAGATATGGGATTTATGGTTGGAAAGTTACTAGATGAATATGATAAATGACTGAAAATAAATTTAGAAGAAACTATATGGGATGTGGAACACAAACTTAAGATTTAATGCTGGCAGAACTGAGAGGTTGTATTAAAGGATGTGAGGAATTTGAGCATTTTGGGGTAAAAATAAAGAAGGTGAACAGGAAAATGACATTAAGAACAGAATCAATAAGGGTAAAATTATAACATTATAAGATTGGAAAAAATAAGAAATTACGTTATGAGATCAAAAATGAACTTATAGACTATGTAAGGTATAAACAGGTGAGCTAGTGCGGACATATTAGAAGAATGAAGATAGATTACCAAGAAAGATTTTGAAATGGAGTCTACCTGGAAGAGGAAGAAAAGGAAGATCTCGAAACTCGTGGATGCGGGAAATAAAAACTGGAATGACTGCAAGAGGACTGGAAGAAATGGAATGGATGGATAGGGATGAGTGGAGAAAGAAGATTTTTTAGACACGAAAAGATCTGTAAACACTGAAACTATCTGTATTAATAATAATAGTAATAATTATAATAATAACACTTATAGTAATAGAAAGCATCAGGTTGTAATACGCGAATGTGTCAAATTTTCCTTTTTTGCAACCCAATTTCCCGATTGCGTAATGCACATAATCCATCTTATCATGCCAATTAGTGAAAGTCAGCTACAAAAATAAGTTTGATGTAGTACAAATGGTGATTGTGGTGATCCCCAAAGATACCGTATACAGCAAACACTTCTAACAAAACAGTATGCAGCTTTCATTTTAGAATCTTTCTGAGATCTTTTTGTAAGAATATTTTCAGGCAACTTAATTATTAGACTACATTAATATTCAAGCTAAGGCTTTCACGGCCGGCTCCATCAAGCGCCCTCTTGTTGTCAACCAGCCAGGAGTCACTCTCTGAAGATGCCCAACGCAGTCTTGGGCGAAACGTCAGATAATTTATCGACTGGACCACGGCCTACAAACCCGAAAACTACTATCCATTTTATTAATATTATTTTATTTATTTTTAACGAGTTTAAACAGCAGTAAAAGGCGCGGTGGAACTATTGGTTGCTCTTTAAGCACGGGATTAGTTTTGAGAGAGAAAATGCCGTCCTTGCCAAACGACCGACAGCAGCAGTATGACCAGTTGTCTGTCTCTGACATAATGAACGTTTTCCGGTTGGCTATAGCAGCATAGCTAAACGCCAGTCCATGAGAGTAGCTTGACCTCCGTGTTGTGAGAGCATAGCGGGGAAGTGACAGCCAGTAATTAACTGCAGCCATAATTCTGGAGTAGAAAACACTTGGATAGAAAAATTAATTTTACTACCATCCTCAGTGTGGAACGGAATAGAACTTGTAATTCCTGCACAACCCCGCTTTCGAATCCGTGTTAGGCGAAACTGCCCATGAGGATGGCTTCTGGCGTATATGCACATTACATATTCTTGTAACTCGTGAAACTAAGGCTTTTGCGCTAGCCTGAATTGCAGGAAAAAAAGGTGTACATTTTATTATCTTTTATAGTTTTGGGGTAATGAACTACCTTATACAGCAGTGATCCGCAATTTAGCACTCGCGATAGCAGCCCCTGCAAGTTCAGGGAAAGAAGGTTGACGTGGCACGTACCAGTCAAGTGACTGAACACAGCAATCAGATGCGGACTGTAAATTACCGCAGCAAAAGGTATAACTAAACTACTAAAGAACCCAAGAAAATGTGCATATGTCTACAAGGAAGAATGGGAAGAACAATTAGTTTTCTTTACCTCGGAAAAAGTGAAATGTCTTCTCTGCTATAGCATTGTAAAACGCCATTATACAACGTGCCATAAAAATCTCTCTGAATTCATAGGTTAGTAAATGTAATGCAAGTAATACTGATGATGCTCATAATAATAATAATAATAATAATAATAATAATAATAATAATAATAATAATAATAATAATAATAATAATAATAATAATAATAATAATAATAATAATAATGATGATGATGATAATGTCCAACTGGTGTAGAAATTTTTTAAAAATCTACTAATTTCAGAGTTTGTACGTCTCAGATCGTTTGCTATCAATATTGAAGCCCACATATATGGGTACGTGAACAATAATTTTTTTCCAAACTAAAAACAGTGAAATCAAATTAAAGGTCTCGCATTTCTGGTGAGCACTTTTCTTCGCAATTAAAATTGCTACCTTTGATATTTCTGTAGAATTTGATAGTTTAGTAAAATAAATTGATACTAACCAACTCATTTCATTATAGATATTTGCAGTGCTGCAGTGCACTTGCCAAAGCCGTCCCATCTACTTCACTCTCCCTTTGAACTCGCTTGCTGTTGTGCAGTAGAGTATTCCTAATGAAATTCTAGAGTTTTACGGATATCTGTTGTACAATATTAACAAGGAACACTCCGCTCGTTCGAAATTGAAAGTGCGTTGGGTTTAGTTGAAGTTAACTGGGTGAGGTAACATACTTTTCAGAAATCGAAAATATTTTGGAACGAAAGTTACTTGGGCCTTTTTTTATCATTGACGTTTTGAGTGACCAGGCTTGTGCTCGGCCCATAGAAAGCTTACTAGGGTACTATCCGTTTGCTTTCTCAGCTGTTGCCGGCTTCCCCGACTCCTATAAGCCATCGGGGCGATTGCTAAGACTTCGCCTATTGAAAACGCGATAAACATCACATTGAGCAATACAGCCGATTTCCGAATAGGCCTCCAGCTACCACTGAAATTCAAATGAAATCCCAGTTTCGAAGAATGGAGTGTTTTCTGCAAGTTACAGCACTGCACAGTGAGTGGAGTTTAAGGGCTCGTCGACAGCTAGGCGATTTGGGAGCACTGCATAGCATTAGATAGTTTTCCTAAGAAGTTCGGCATGCAATTTTCGGGTAGTTTATAGTTAAAATACGGTTAAGCAAGTGGTTCCCACTGAGCGCAGGCTGTTCAAGGTCTTGCACTGATAACTGCATGTTTGGCGGGTAAAAAAAAATAGGGCGTTCAAGGTATCCCGTGAGGTCTGCACTAGAAGATTAGTAGCTCACCCGTTCATTTGCACAATATTACCTATGGCAGGGGGAGGGGGGGGGGGGCAAATACGCCTTCTTTCCGCTAGTCACAAAATAAGTAACACGCGTGCACCACGCTGCAACCTGTGAAAATAAATAGAAAGCTACCCAGGAAGTTTCTCCCGAGTCATGTTTTCGCCACCTCTAATTTAGTATACTGAGATTATTTTACTTTTTAATATTAGTTTCTGTGAAAAGAGTAATAGAATAATTTATTGAATTTACTTGTGTATAATACTTCTGTATTAAAAGGCAGAGCAGCAGTACTCACCTAATTGTTGCGTATTTTGACAGAATGAACATATAGGAGTGATTAAACTTTTAATTTACGAATGTGTCTTCCCTCAGCAGAATGTAATTAGGCTGTTGTATTCACTTTTACAGTGAAAGTAACATACCTTCCACATATAAACCAAGGTATAGACGTCTAATATCATAACGTTAACAGCATATATTAAAATAATTACCAAAGTACCAAAGATAGGTAACCCGACATTTGCTTTGGGAAGATGAGAAAATTGTTAGAAGAAATTAATTGAATTTGAAATGTTTGGATATAATGTGAAAGTATTTTATCGAATTTTGGTGCAGAAGATAGGCATGCGACAGTTTCAACTAGCTTTGAAGACAAAACTCTTAGATTTGCAGATTATGCTTGATGATACTACCACTATTTTAAAATGTATTAGTGGTATATTCGAGTGGAGAACCTATTGAATCGTATGGAAACTGTTCAGTGATTTGATTACAGTTACAATAACAAAAAATAGTCTACCAGAACTAAGTTTAAAGCAAACCTTAGGTTAATTGTACCACCCTAAGATTTCCGCATTACTTACCGATTGATTAAATCGCCAGGTTTCTTTAATCTGCCTTTATTTTAAAATAGAACTCTTCGCCGTACAAGAAATTTTCTGAGAACTTGTACCAATAATAGTAGTCACTGCTCATTATTAGTAGAGATTAAAAAGGTCTCTCAATCATTATTTTTTTTCTAATTTAACGTAAATTGTAGTAATGCTAGCAGACTGACTCAACTTGAGGCTCCCACCATTCTTTTGCGTCTCATTGGTCTAAGGGCACTTCAGTTTAATTTTGTCACTTCAGCACTTCTCTTTCTAACTCGCTTTCTTTCTTTCTCTCTCTCTCTCTCTCTCTCGTCTCTTTGTCTCTCTTCTCTCTATTTATCTCTCTCACTCTCTTTCCTTCGTTCACTCTTTTCCTTCTTTCGCTCTCTCGCTTTCTTTCCCTTTTTCGGTTTCACTCTCGCTCTCTTAGAAATCTGTGTGATATTTTCAAAACTGGCAATCCAATTGCTTTCTCTGAGACATTAATGAAAAGCAAAATATAAATAATAGATTTAACGTTGAACAAATTTCTCCTTCCTTATGATTGCAAAGATTCCCATAGTAACCAGAGTTAGGACTTTTAATGTATTAGATTGATGTATTATACAGTAATAGTTGCACGAAACTGGGGTAAAATATAAAATATTCATCCTACCTAAATGTTATACTTAAAAATGATGTTTATTAGAAAAGTTTTCTTATGAAATGTTAGTATATAAAATGTTTATGCGGCAGCATGCCTAAATGTAGTATTTAATACATCTGGTAGCTAATGGACCTCAATCGTTCAATGTAAGAACAACTCGCGGGAGTTCAAAAAAGTAAAATTACTGTACACTGTGTCACCACCGGAAATTTCTGCAAAAGCACACGTTAATAATTTATTGCACAACAATTAAGAAACTTGTATGAAAAATTCTATTCAATTGATGGTTTGGACAAAATCATTTTCTCAAAATGTATTGCTAGTGTATCTCGAAAAATTGTCGCGAAGTATGAAACCATTAACCTTGTGGACTCATTACTGTATTTTGAAGTCAAATGTTCGAAGTCGAGATCAGAATAAAATGAATACCTTCGCGTCTGCGTACATGTAATAACGCTGCCAGCTGTTTCATTGCGTACATAAGGTCAATGCACTTATTGATTCAGATAAGCGTAGGGTATTACAAATAATATATAAATACTTTAAAGTTAGACGCAAGCTCGAGACAAAAAGTGGTATGAAATTTGATTATAATGGTGATTAAGGTGCTCGTATGAAAATTTAAAACTCACATCTTTATTAAAATCGTTGTCTCGCTGTATAATATAGGTGCTATTACGTATGTGTACAATTTTAAAACGCGATATTTTGATGTATTGAGTTGATGCCCCAAGATAGCCTCCACTTTGTGGAAAGTAATTCAGATCATATTATAATCTGTTCTCTAAACGTGGCCTACACATTATATCCAACTTTTATAGCATTCTGCTAACCTATTCTGATGTGAAAAGGCAATTTCTTAAAAACGGAAAAATAATACAATTTTTGAAAGTGTCGGTTTAACATCGTTATACATATTACCATCAAATTACGATTAGGTAATTCATCCAAAATTCCAGAACAATTCTGATTACAGCACATCAAAAGACGCGGCGAGTAAATACCTGACAATGAGCGCTTGAGAACAAAGAGTTTCCAGAGTGTTCGCTAGACTTCCCACAGCCGGCTTGTTTGCGAAAGGTTCGAGAAAGTGAATTTCCATAAAAATCCATGCTACGTCATTTTCGCTTATAAAATCTTGCGGTGCGGCTAGAGTGAGCAGTTTGTGAGACTAGGGGACTGGTTCTTGTTTTGTAATCAGGACGGCGAGAGTAGTAGTAATTTTCTGATGGAACCGTGAGAGTTGAAGGTTTTTTTCTCTCTTTTTGGTCCTCAGGTCTCGGAACGTACAGGTAGATGCTTTTTTTGAAGCGTAATTTAAATTTATTAGGACATATTACAGCACATGAAATTTAAACCAAGAAAACACATTCATAACAAAATTATTGGTCCCGTGTTTTAGCACACATAAATTCACTTCAAAAGGTGCTCAAAATGGCCTCCATTTGCTGTCAAACAATGCCAAAGTCTGTCTTCGAAATTAGTTAATGTTTCCAGCAACACTGTTCGCCTGATCAGCTGCATTTTTTACCCAATTCTACGCTTTAACTCGTCAAGATGTCTTGGTCGGTCCTTGTAAACCCTCCACTTCAAATATCCCCACAAGAAAAAGTCAGGAGTCCAGGTCAGGAGATCTTGGAGGCCATTCAGTACTTCCTCTTCTGCCAATCCATCTTTCTGGAAATTCATGATTTAGGTAATTCACCACCTGCCTTCCATAATGTGCAAGGGCACCATCGTGCTGGAATAAGATATCATTTTGAATTCCTCCTCCTTCTCCAGGGAGTAAAGTAGCACAAGCAGGAATTATTTCATTTTGTAGAAGGCGTAAATATACTTCAGAATTTAAGTTGCCATCAATGTAAAATGGGCCTATCAATCCGCCATTAATTATACCAGCCCACACATTTACTTTTTGTGGGTGTTGTGTATGTTGCTCAATCATCCAGTGGGGATTCTCTTTAATCCAATAGTGAACTATTAAACAAAAATGTGACTTTTTTCGAGTATGCAAGTAAAAGGATGCACAACATTGATTTCTCAGTTACATAGTGAAATTTCCGACTTTGGAGAAATATCCGTGTGTAATATGTTGGTAATATAAAACTCTTTATCAACCCAATGCAAATGGAAGAAAATTACTAAATAAAGAGGGTAAGGGTAAGAAAATGACAAAATAAAGTCTCAAAATCTATAAAAAAACATTGGCTTACAAATGCAAAATGACTTAATAAATATGCGTGTTATAACCCGGGTCTATGATAATGATTTATGTATATGCTAGCGATGCCTGTGATGTAACAACTAAAGGATGACATGTCCTCTTTCCCTGCGCCTTACAGAGTTCGAAATATAGACGGAAATAAAACTCACAGAGAATGTGCCGAAACACTGCAGTTCTTTACCTGTTCTGGCTTGTACAACGTGCCCTAAATTTCAGAAGGTTGTTCATGTGCATTATTTAGTCAGAAAGAATCAAGTGAAAGAATATGCTCAAGAAGAGAAACATAGTGGAAGAGGCAACGTATACTAGGTACTTTCAGAATAGAGCATTTCTTCTTGTAGCTCTCTCTCTCTCTTTCATGCCTCACTTCGCCTCCAGGCGCACATTTGCTTTCTGCAGGGATGAACATATGCCATTCTGCAGCGCCGTGGTTCTTTTTCACAAATTAAAACTGGCAATGATTGGGTTTGGATGTTCGCACGTCCTTTACTATGGTTGACTGACGAAGCGTGTTGGAGACCAGTTGCTTTTGATTTACTTTCCACTTCACTCAGCACAAGGCGCCCGTGTTTGGAAATGTCACACTGAAGCTGCCTTTGTGGTATGTAAGGCTAAATATAGCGAGGAATGAATTGGGTGTACACGCATACAGTATTTTCAACTGAAGATGGAAATAGCGTCGAATCTCCTTTCGAATAATGAAATACAGCAATGTTCGCATTTCGTTGCAGCCTATGTCCATATAATATTAACTTTAGATTTAAAGGCATTGCATCGCCCGCCCATAACTGAACGAAACGAATTTCTAAACTCCCAGAAAACTAATTTGGATTTTTCCCTAAATAATTAATAATAATAATAATAATAATAATAATAATAATAATAATAATAATAATAATAATAATAATAATAATAATGATGATGATGATAATAATGATAAATTAATTGACGCTTTAACTGTGAAATATCACGTCTACATTTGATTACAGATACTATTACGACGAGAAATACAATATTTGGAAACAGTAATAATATATTCAACATTAAATTCATTAGACAGGTGTGCTATACGTTGTTGAACAATTTTGTGGATTCCATTAAGTTGAAAGGTTTCTTTTTTGTGTTGTATATTCCGGTAGAAGGCTATAACAAAATGATTCACAAATTTAAAATAGTTGCACTTTTTCAAGTGATAAGTCGCTATTAATTTTTTTCATGGTATTGTAAAGCGTGTGGAATTTCAAAGTCATCACATACCAACTGAATTTCTAAAACCCTAACTCGCTTTAGCCTACGAGTTGTTCAATATGGTCATCTATCTGTTATATTCTGTTGAAAGAAAATTGCCGACAGTTGGTTTAAGGAGTTAATTATTTCTATAACAACGATGCGGAGCGCCGGTAGCTGTAAGTCGCAGACATTTTAATCGGAAAGTTCCTTCAATCAGCCACTAAATCTTTCCAACTCAAGCTGATCTCTGGGCGCTATTTCTGTAGAAAATCTTTCAGTATACATAACGTAAAATGTCATTAAGTACACGAAAGACACCAGAGTAAAAATCGGATTTAGAATGCACGCTCTTTTCTTGAGCCCCGCAGACGTATCACTACCCCTACCAACGTTCCCATTTACCCTAAATCCCTACTTATTGGTATCTGAAATACAATTTCTGCACTCCTGCTCGATTCTAAAAACTTCATTTCCTTTTCTAATTTCCAGAATTTTTCTCTACATGGGTATGTGCACGCATGTCGCGAAGACAGCGGTCTATGTAGAAAGCGTTCAACCTTCTTGGGCAGGTGCATGAAGAGGGATGTGGGATGGTTTAGAAATTCCAGTGTTTTAAATAAACAGTTACTCTCATTTACCTCAGGTTTACTGCTGTATGTTAGATATATAATGAACATTTTAAAATGAGCTTCATCATTAAATTCAATTGTAAAGTGCCTCGATTAAAATTACCTATTCTCATCGCACTTTTCTCACAGTTTGAGCTGGTAAAATTATATATTACCGGTTATTTTGACCTTTTTAAAATTGACTGAATATGCTTTTTATTATCTTTTAAGAATTATATTTAAGAAGTCTTCTCCCCAATTCTTTTCTTCGCTTGATATGTGATCTAAATAAGCTTCTCAATGCTCTCACTTGCGTGCTCTCAAAACTGCCTTGATGTTCAGCTAAATATAATTTATCTTACTTGTTAGTCTTCCGTCATATTTCCTGAACCTTTCTTTCATTCAGATCCAGGTTATAAGACCATCTAATGTTCGGAGTGTATAAACATTGTGAAACGCATATAGCTTCTCTTCATTGGTAATAAACTAATCGGTTAATCACTTCCATCACATCGTTCTCAGTAAGGCAAAAGCAGACAATTTTGTCGTCTAAACGTAATGATAGGTGATTTCATGTCATGTGCTATCTGACATGCGCTGCCGGTGTTTCACATCCTTGAACCAATCATGGTGAAATATTAAACTATCCTGTGACTGCATATATTCCAACATTCCTTTTGACGGTTTATTTCCGTGGCGTTTTTTTTTTTTTTTTTTTTTTTTTTTCCCCAAACTCCTTTGCACGACTTGCATTCCAGGACCCTTTAAGCTAATGCCTTCTCTAGCCGGCCGTTACTAATGACTTTCCTTAATATGAGACTCGCTAATGGCCTTTTTCTCCAGACGAATATTTTAGCTCAGGCTTATTACATTATACATTGATTTAATATACAGAAATAATTTTTTGCAATTATTTCTCTATGTTGCTATCATTTCCTTATTTAATTATTTATATCTCTCTAGTAATAATTACGGTATCGCTACAAAAGAGAAAAGTACCTGCTTCTGCGAAATAACGCAGGAGAACGCATTTGCGATTTGGTGAAGCATTGACCGATTACATTATGGAAACACTCATCCAGCTTACTGTTCGGAGAGAAGCCGTCTGCTTAGTAGACTGAAAAGTTTATTTCGGTGTCAACGTTGTACAACCTTAGAAATCTAAATTAGCTTGAAACTGGACGCATCCGAGAATTAAACTTCAATTGAGAGTTAATCCTAGCAATGCCAAGCCTTATTCCAGGACTTAAACTACCAACTGGGGCGGGGGGAGGGGGAGGAAGAGTACTTTGTACCATCACTGGTAACAAAATGTATAAGGCATTTTTAAAACAAATTTATTCTAAAATTGGGTATTATATCTTGTCATGCTTATAAAGGTAATATTTAACACTGTTTAACTATTCGGCTTTTACTTTTTTACATGAATCACATACCGGCGGGACAGTACTTCATGACCACCTTGACATTTCATTGTTTCTCATAAAGACCAACAATGAAAACTTTGAAACAATTATGCCTTTCAGTAACAGGAACAGTGATTAACAATAAGTGTTAACTGCATGCCTTTAATAAAAACTAAAAGACAGAATTTCAAAAATTACAGAAAATGGGCAAAAAGTACCCTCCGTTCCCCGTCCCTGGTAATGTTCGGGTTAAGGATATGCATCTGTGAAATTTTGAAAATCCACAGTTTTGGTTCAATTTATTTGAAAATTTTATGCAGTAATCAGAGCATATTGCATAGTATTTATACTAAGTTTCATGCATATATCTATCTTAGTTCCTTAGATATTAATTTTTTTATTCAACTTTTAAACTGTTTTGAAAAATCATTCCATACGATGCACTTATTTTTTAAAAAAATTGTAATTTTATAATTAAGTACATTAATAGTGTATTAATAAATTGCTGAGATGAATTTTTATTTTTACTGCTAGTTTGGGTGTAAAAAATTGAACATGAGAAATAATTATTTTTCTTAAAATTTTTCATTACACAAACCTTATTAATTTCATTACATACAAAATATTAAGTTTATCAAAAAATCATCTTAGCATTATCTTTTTTAGTTAATTATGAGGAGGTACACAAAATTTCATACATTTATAAGAAAAACTGCATCGTGCAGAGCAAACTAAATCTGAAGAAATGCTGAAAAACTGAAATACGATAAAAAGAGGTTTTAAAATTGCATCACAAAAAATAGCAGGTTTCTGACCTTTTAGCTGTTTAAAAAGGTGGCCTGGTAGACTCAGCTGTGTGTACTCTAGGACTTGTATAGTTTTGACTTAAAACTGTGTCACAATCATTGCATTTAACAACTATTTTAGATGCAAATCCCAAAAAACTTGTAAGTTTTACATCTAGACTAGCACGGTCACATTCACCACATTTGGTGCCCCTGAAAATATTCTGCCATAAGCTTGAGTGTACCAAGGCGAAGTCATGGGAGGATTCTGAAATATGTGTTTCATCTCTTGTAAACATTGAGAGCTTAGTGTTAGACACTGCTCTTCACAAAAATACAACAAGAACTTCGCCTCTAAACACTTTTGTTTCCTTCATCTAGATCTATAAGATCAAAACAAACATTTAGGAGGGAAACAGAGTGCAAACCTACCGTCAAATGTTTTGAAGTGCAGCCAACACACGTTATGATAAACAAACAACCCTGCCTTACATTATTCCGCGAAATTCAAATAAGAAAAATGAAAAGCACTAAGTCACGCTCAAAATCTTCGATTTTAGTGGGTACGCCCACCTGCAGGGAGCCATTTAAATGACCACGTGACATGGTTTAAAGGGCCGTAGGGGTATAAAAAGCACAGAAAACAAAACTAGAAGAATCATAGTATTTAATAACACCAAAATCAGTTTTTGTGATTTTTGACAGATTTTGGGCTATTTTCACAGATGCATATCCTTAAGCTGCATGCATCCAACTGTTACATCATCATTGGGAAGCAGAGATTAATTCAACGAGATTATTTGCAGTGGTGATGTAAATACAGTGAATATAAAATGTGTTGCAATTAAGTAACTCTTCTGTGGTCATCTTCGTAATGTCCCTGTTTACCTCAGAAATCTTCTCCTGAAATTTCCTCTCTGCATATTAACTAAGTAGTAATCCAAACTGAGCTATGCGGGCTTTTAACAGCATATTTTTCTTCCTTTTTTAAGCGCGAACTTTATTAAACCGTTTGTCTAGTCTGCGTTTAAATTTAGTATCACTGTCGTACAAGTAAGTTAAAACAATAGTTGTGTTTTTAGACACTACCTACACAAGAATCGAAGGGCGATAATTTCCCTTAAGCGTGTGGTGTGTAGAGTCTGTTGAGTGACAATTTTGCACGCTAGCCAATTACTTTGTACCGCGGTAGTAATGCAATTAGTGAGCAGGTTCCAGCCGCAGCAGTTAGCTACCTTTGTTAACAAGTACGACACAGTTGCTGCATAATGACGTCTTTTTTTCTTTAAGATTTAGTGCTCTACTTCCGGGATCTTGAGATATTTGCGTACTCGAGCTTGCTATTTATTTTGATATTGTCTCGCACTCAGCTTAGTTATGGCGTTATCCCATTATTTTTCTTCATTTTTATTGTATACCTGTCGTATTTCATTTTCATTTCATTTTCTTTTTCCGTGTTTTCCGCTTGAGTTGGTCATAACTTTCCTTTTCTACGGCTTGTATTTCAATCTTTTCTCTGCACTGACTTTATGTTTCTCACTTTTCTTCCGTTGTTTTGTAGGAAGGTATTTTTATTTTATTTTAAAAGAGAGGAAATACATTATTTTCTGGACGCTTTCAAGTAATTTCAATGAAGGCACGATGTTTCCCTTTCTTTTCCTTTAGGGAAACGGGCTTTTACTCTGGAAGAAAAACAATTTATATACGAAGCATCTTTAATTAAAGGTTTTCTTCCATAATATTCCAAAAGACACTCTGAAATATTGCATCTTGGATTTCTTTTGGTTACTTTTAACGAAATAGAAATACAATGTTTCAAGAAACTGGAGTGATGAAGTTTTAGAAGTGAATTGCAGTGCCCAAGATCGATAGTCGAAAAGCCTGGCTGCGTCTCTACCCTGCGCTAAGGTACACATTTTTATCGATATATACAAGGTGTAAAGGTAATGTACTACTTTTCTAACGATCGTATTAGTATCGACTTTTAAAGCAATATTTGGATGCTTTGCAAATCTATGCCTTCGGGGAAGGATAGAAACATGCTTGTGATCTAAATATTAACACACATTGCTTTACCGAGAGAATTATTAATTTTATGTTGCATATCAATGTTCATGAAATATCTTTATGCTGTGGCTAAATTGTAATTAACATTTTTTTTCTTTTTTTCTTTGCCATTTTCGCTGAATGTATAAAAAACATTAACTTGTTCCGAAAGTCCAGCGTTATAAATAAGGCTCGGATTTTTACATAAATGTTTTGTTTGCGTGATAATATGAACTTTTACGAAGTTTTTTTTGCACATAAAAACTCATATTTTCTTATTTGTAATGTAAATAAATGTTTTTGGATATTACCATAAATTACATAAAAATTGCATAAAAGAAACTTTTTAAAAATAATTGTCACATATTTACACAGTCATAAGCAGAAGCAGAATTAATAACAGGTCAGTATCAAACTTAATTTCTCAATTAAGTAGGCACGATGTCGCAATTTGTTATTCATTATTGGAAGTACTCATTTGTCAGTTAAGTTATTATAATTTATTTAGCCTTAACTCTTGCAGACAATGACATCGTTCCAACTAAAACTTCTTACAATACAATATTGGCCATGCTGGAGTACTCATCAATATCAAAAAGGATTTGAAATTAACAGATATTGTGAATGCATTTGGTTAATTAGTTTTAGGCTCACAATTAAATAATTAGATCCCATGTTATTTAGTCTATAAGTTGGGATGTAAAGGTTCTGATTATTCCTTGTGTTATACTTATGCTTGTCACAGATTAATTGAAAACTATCTTTTCTCTGCCAAGTATAAACTGTTAACTTACAGATGTATAAATTAATTGTGATTGGTAAATTAATTTAATAAATAGAGGTTTACAATGCTCACGATCTCATTTATTTGTTAAAATTCTTACAGCCTTTTTCTGTAAGGTTAAGACATTAGTTATTTTGTTGGAATTACCCCAAAATAATAAATCATAACGAATTACAGACTGAATAAAGGTAATGCAAGCGATTCTTAACTACATCAATGTAGTAATGGAACATTTGACTTAAAGCCCTCAACACACCCAGTACTCTTGATAATCTTGTTGAAATAAATTCTATATTTTTAGACCATGACAAAACTGGATCTAAAACTAAACCTAAAATTTATATTCTTCGATTGGATTCTGTCTATTATAAATAGTGTGGTTCAGACGTATGGTCAACGTTTCTGTCTTCTCATTGTTTAACACCAAACCATTGGCCACAAACCATTGTGCAATGCTACTCAAAGTATCTGCAATAAGTTTCTGTAATTCATTCATATTACTTTTTTTCATTGCAAAAGAGGTGTCGTCTGCATACATAATTGTTAATTCATTTACATGCATTGGTCAATCATTTATAATTATTAAAAATAGAAACGGACCCAGTACTGAACCCTGAGGTACTCCATAATCTACACATACTTCTGAGCTGTGAGCTGTTAACAACCTGTTTCCAGTTGTAGAGGTAGGATTGAAATATCTTAAGATTATTTCCCCTTACACCATAAAACTCACGTTTGAAATATTAAATTATGATCAAAGGTTTAGTTAAATCACAGAAAGTACATTTGAAATTAATTAATTTTTTATTTATAATTATTATAAATAAATTATTATAAATTTCACTTAATAGTAATTTATTGCCTTTTCTAAAACCAAACTTGTTGGAACTAAAGTATTTGTTTGTTTCAAAGTGTACACCCACCCACACACATACACATACACACACACACACACACACTCGCGCACGCGTGGAACTTTTTCCAAAACTGCTTTTTTTTGGATTCAGGGGGTCTCAAAACATATATTTTCGGTGAGAAAGTAGAGAAAGTAAAAATCATGTATGCACCTATTCTCTTAGATTATTACAAGGGAGGTTCCTACATATCCCTTTTTACAAGGGAGTGCCGAATTACAAACTTTGTGAATGATGCAACATCCGCGGTGGCTTCAAAGAGGGAATTGGTGAACTTGGCTACTGATTAGTCTCCGTTAGGACTGAAGAAGGTTGCTGGAGCAAAGACTGCAAATCATAGCCACGCGCTACATATCCAACATATCCAAAGAACTTTCTTGCAGTTTAACTATGCCATCTGCTAATTTCGAGCTATAAATCTATTCCATTGTGCGAACTTTCCGGGATTCTGAATTTGAAGGAGAATCCAACGACGACGAATAAGCTAAGATTCGCATTATGTAATGCGTTAACGTTTAACAAAATATATCTCCCGGTTCTCGCGAAATTACCATGTCCTGCGACCGCTCCTCTTTTCCCCTCCTTGTAACTCCCGCGTGGCAACTGTGATTAACCGCCTTCGTTCGTAACGGAGACTATAGAACATAATTCTCAAACTCATAAGGTCCGTCCATCCTATTTTAACATTTAAAAACTCGGTGGAAAGAGATTAAACAAGCACTGGCTTATTAAATATTATTATGCTTTTGTTTTGCCCAACTTTACACTAACTTTAATACTAATATTGTGGTACGTCAGTTGGAGTCGATAAGAGGGCAAATATTTAGAATCTCATCAAGTAAACAAAATAAACTCTCGACTTTGGTTTCTTTTTGGATTAGCACTTTATTGGTTGGGTGGTGCGGTTTTTTGGATTTGGTTTAAGGGCGCTCAACTTCTAGGTCATCAGCGTTGGGTGGTGCGGTGATAAACACTTAGGATATATGCATTAACTTAGGATTCTGTTATTTCACTCCTGCATTTACTTTATTTCTCTTTTGTTTTGAATACTATGCTAGGTTACACACAGATTTTCTTTCGTATGCTTGTAAACAAATTGGTTTATTCTCATGGAAGGTCTCCATTAATAGAGTGAGTTCCAACCAACTTTTCTTTTAAATTTAATTGCTCTATAATAATAACTCTCTGCAGGCATCCTTGGTATATGCAGCTCGAAAACTTGTTTATGCGTCACTAGCAACTCTTCGAGATTACATTGTAATAATAGTTTTCTATTTCTTGTTTTTATTTGTTCACAAACTTTTTGAGTGACCCTTAGTCCGTACCCTCCAGCTTCTAAAGTACTCAGTGTACCCTTTTGTATTTTAATCAGTGATGGCTGAAGCAGGATAACATGATTAACGAACTTTTAATTTGCGGCTCAACTTGCTTTGAAGACCAGAAACATCCACAGAGCACTAATTATCCTACTTTACAACGTACACAAAGAATCACAAGAACTTCAGCACGGGAGGGAGAAGTTCTTCGCCTATCATTAGACGACAGTTGCTTATGTGCAGTGTTTACCATAAATAGATCTCTGAAGAAATATCTACGACTATCTTTTTACGAAATTGCGAACATTAAACTAAGGGAGAAATTAGTGAAATTATATAAAGTGCATAAGCTGAAAGACTAGGGAAATAATTGGGATTGTTTATAATGTGCACATGGGAAAGAACGGAGCTTGAGAAGTGTATTCTTTTAGGAAAAGTAGACAGATTTATTATGAAAATAAACTACTGAGAATTGTAGGTAAATAATTGATGAATGGGGGAGGAGTGGAAAGAGAAAATAAGTTGAGAAATGGTTCCTATGCAAGAGAATTAAATTAAAGGAAAAAAATTGTTAACGCTGTCAGTTGCCAGAAACATATTCAATACCTCCAATGTGTTGGAATTTCATCTCGCAGGAGTCCTTTTACATGCCAGTGACATGCTGACATAGGGCTGTCGCTTTTAAGCACACTATCGGCGTGGGCCGGGTTTGAACACGCGACCTGAGATCAATAGGCCAGCGCCTAACCAACTGAGACACCCAGACCGATATGGAAGAGCTGATTGTGGAGTGAAAAAATAATTGATAAAGTGATTGTTGGATTAAGATTATTATTGCTTAATAATGTGAATGTTCTATTTCTTTCTCTTTTAAATATTTTCTCTGTAAGTGCAAAAGAATGACGTATTGTCGCATCATTGCGAAAAGGGCAACCACAGAGCTCTTTTTAGTAGTGAAGAATGAGGACGTCACCCACTACCTTGATCATGCCATGGTGAACATACATTCTGATTTTTTGTTCTGGCCCGTTGGATTATCCTATATTTAAGTGGCCATTCAATCCACAATGATGATAACTAAGCAATTATTTCAAAAGTGGAATGAAAGAAACGCATTAATAGAATGCACAGTGAGCAGAACTGCGAAAACGGGGTGGAATATGGATTCTCCACTGTGCAGTTATGCATGCTACAGAAATTATATAAATAATAGACGAATTACAAATCTCTATGACTCGCCGATTCATCATCGAGACATTCGGAATTACATAACTCTTAGAGTATGGTTATATTACATTACCAGTAAGTATTGTGACATTGGGTGGTTCAACAATATAGCTTCGAGAGATGACCGGGTGACCTTGGATCCGGCGAGCGACTGTGTGCACGTGACAATAAACAATGCTGCCGGCAAAGCATAAAGGAGGTCTGGGGCTACAGGACACCTGACGACTGTGTGTACGAGATCGAATAGTTGAACGTGTGACGTCACAGCGGGGAAGAGGTAATGCAGACGGGACATCGTAATTTTAATGCTGACTGTTTCAATTACGGAATAGTCATAGATTATAAATAATTACATTTCGGCTTTAAGCCATATACTCGTATATATATATATATATATATATATATATATATATATATATATATATATATATATATATATATATAAATTCTAGTTTATGTGAACAGTCATGTTATAACGCCAATAGAACAGAAATTATATCTATTTTGCCTGAGCTAGAGGAGCGCAATACAGAACAATTAGGTGGATATTTTCCGACATTTGCCGTTTCTCTTTTCTTTAGCTAGTTTGTCATTATTAGGGTGTAATGTACGGCACATTTGTAGCGAAGACTGCATGTTAGATTGTGATCTGACAATATACTTCGGGATCTTGACTTAGAAAGGTTCATAACAGAAAATAATTTTTCGCACACATACATAGAATCAAACATACATAATATCCGTGCAACAAGGGCATGAAACCTCAGAAATTTGGTTTGAGGAACATTCTTATAAAAATCAGCCAAGTCTTCCTTGTGTTTATATTTGTCCTTCAGTAAATCGTCGCACTGTAAATTTATCAATTCAATTTGCTACCTGCTAGAAACATTGTTAACATCCAGTGAATACGGGGTCGCAAAGATCTGAAACGTAGTTGACAATGTTTCTACATCTTGAAGCATGGTCTCAAATTGGTGTGAAACACAAGGAACTGAACACAAACACAAAACTACTACACACAACACTACACAACGTCAACAAAAACACAAAATAAAAACAAAATTCACACATGCCGTTAAGATCCCTCACACAACAAATAAAAACCCTCAGCCTAAGCTGAAGAGGGTTCTCCCTAAACAGCCCGGGCATGTTGTAAACATGCCCAAATAACATTTGTCATATTCATTCAGTTTCGTGCAAGTAGCGCCGCTGACCTAGGCAGCGTAGCAATACACCGCTCTCTCCTGACGTCACACGAACGTACAAGCAGGCTCTTCGTTTAAATACGTCACACGGCCCGAAGTTGTTTTCCCCTGCTCTAGAATCTTCTTTGCACGGGTGTATAAGGAAAGCACTGGGAGGTTATGTCACGCTGACTCAGGTATAAATAGGACAGACAGTGAGCAGTGTTTCAGTGTGTGTTTTAGAGTTACAGTTTAGCTTTTGATGTCAAGAGTAGTTAGGTTAGTCTTAGTTACGAGAGTGCATCGGCCAGCCTGTCAGCAAGTGTGTATGTGTCGTCGAGTGATTGTATCGTAATAGTTAAGATATAAGAGACAGTGAAACTGGAGAAAGACATTGAAAGACTGAGAAAGATCATTGGAAGAACATTTGTGAATTGTAATAGCAGAGGAGACTACAAATTGTGTTAGCAACGAGAAGGAAATTGTGCCTTTGCAGTATGATTTAAAGGAAATAAAGAGATAGAAAAAGCAAATGGACTTCGTGCTTTTCGTCGTTTTGTTACAGTATTTTATCACGAATTTTAATTACATCAGCAGATGTACTACATCTTGGTACAATAAGTTATTTTTATCTGTTTTTTCTGCTGCCATTTTACTCAAGTGTTCAAACAAACGTACACTAATGTAGATTCCCACTGTAACAAAAGTGTAAATATAAAATTAGCATTTGCAGAAGAAAGAAATATAATAGTGAACCAGACAAATTTTTAAATCTACTTAATGATAGAACAAGATTTTTTCCCTTCTGTCTTTTATTCTTTTCATTGTTCCGCAATTTCGTTTGAGTGCTATTACATAGTTCATGTTAAAATAAGTACATTTCCTTTCTTTATCTTTTTCTTTCTTTCTTTCTTTCTTTCTTTCTTTCTTTCTTTCTTTCTTTCTTTCTTTCTTTCTTTCTTTCTTTCGTACTTACTTTCTTTCTTTTTTTTCTCCTGCTTTTAACAGTTTTTGCATTCTTCTCTTCCTTGGCTGTTTTTAATTTGCAACATTTTTCCTTCATAATTTCATCGCCAAAGAGGATCCTTACCTTGCAAAGGTGTAGTCTGCAATGGCGTACGTGGTTATTTACATAAGTGTTTTCCCTTCTGGTGTCGCTTGGAGGTGGGCGAAATCTGGAGAGTAAAAGTTAGTGCCAACCTGGCTCTCACAGAATTTTAAATTCTAACCTTTGCAGAAGTAAGTTTCTTTGAACTCCTGAAGTGACCAGAGCTTTACATCGGTCACTGCTAGGCTACTATAGATAGCTTTACTTTGCCCTCTAGAAGATTATACTTACAGGATATTTATTTTCCTAAATGTATTTTATCCCTAGAAGTTGATATACACAAAGTTTGCATTTTTAGTTTGTTTTTCTTTTATGACGTTCTTTTTCATTCCTTTTTATGGCGTTATAGACCTTCAATTTTTCCTCCATCAGAAAATGCCTCTACTTGTTCACTACTTTAAAATCCTTGAAGGAAATATATTCCTTAATATTTATTTAGAGCCGAGAAAAGGAAACAGTTGTTAAAACAAATTAAAATAGTGACATCAATAACAAGGTGTAGACTGTATGTTAAAAAGACCAGTGAAGAAATACCGTGCATGTACAAGATTACAGACGTTACGAGATGAATTAAACGAAGGAGAAAGGAATGGAAAGATCATTTTAATAGAATGGCTGAAGTTCGGCTCCTAAAACTTGCAATGAACTTCAAATCAAACATCACGACCAGTGGGAAGACCGCCAACATGAAGAAAGCAAAGTTTATAGCCCGTACAATAAATCAGTTAAAACAAACCAGAAATTGTCCTAAATTAGGGAGAACAAGAAGAAGAAAACGTTTTAGAATTTAGAGGATTTTCAATTGCATTATTCTAGTTCATTTTTCAATATTTGCATAAAATGTTAGTTGCATAATACTTTGTGTCCAAAATATTGAAACTTTTGGAGAATGTAGCACTTAAGTACCCAAAAGAAGTGGAGGTTTTGTTGCATTTCAGTCACAATAAAATAAATTGGTAAAAATGAACGTTCAGTAGTATAGCAGTATGTTTAAAATTAGGGATGTAACGATGCTTTAGTTTTTAATAGCCGGTACTCAGTATTGGGTTTTGAACACCAATACTGGATACACATTTTATAAAATAGTGTGAAGCAATATATTGTTCAGTGAATTATGACATTAAATTCAGTTTTCAGTTGACAGACGTTTGCAAAAGCTGTCTTTTCCCAACTGAAAGCATTTTCCCCTCTTCTTTTCTTTCCTTCTTTTTGCATTTAAATAAGACTACAGAGTGTAGTATATATCTTACTGTCAAGATCAATAATAATAAATATGATGATGATCACAATAATAATAATAATAATAATAATAATAATAATAATAATAATAATAATAATAATAATAATAATAATAATAATAATAATAATAATAATAATAATAATAATAATAATAATAATAATAATAATAATAATAATAATAATAATGTAATTATAATCTAACCAGTCTCTAGAAGAGGGTGCCTTCCAATATTACGTGATATTTGGGAATTGGGTATTTTTCTTTAGCCAAAATTATTTGCTATCCTTCCTCGAGTTGGAAGCATGAAAGTGTGTGTGATGTACCAGAACCACTGTGTACATGCATACAAGTTAACGGCGGCGCCGTGGCCGAGCGGTTAGCGCGCTCGCCTACCACCTAGGCGGCCCGGGTTCGATCCCAGGGACCCGCATGTGGTATTCGTGGTGGACGAAGCGGCGTCAGGGCGGGTTTTCTCCGGGTGCTCCGGTTTCCCCCGCCATCTCATTCCACCGGTGCTCCATCTTCATTCCATGAATCATCAGTGTCAGCGCCTGCGGTGCCGTAGTAGTAAAAGCGGGCGCTAAACACTACAGACACATACAAGTTAACCCATTGACGATGCAGAATGTGTTCCAAAGGAAAGGCCGTCGATTGTAGTTAAAAACGGGATATAAATGACGCAAACAAATCTGATGCGTTATTGCTCATTTTCTTGTAGATGCAAATGGAATACGACGGGCTTTAAAGCGATAGCCAAGTCTTTTAAAGCTGATAGCTATGTGATGGCTTTGAAATTCCGTTCCCTTTGCACGACCAAGAGATAGACAAAAATCGAATGACTTCTCATTTGGGATAAGCATTGGAAAATTCAGATAAATAACAAGGAATATTTCCGAAATGGTTAGCTAAAAGTATATTTTGGACATAAATAGTTGTAATGAGATATGCATATTTTGTATAGTAATATTTTGGCTATCTCGTAGTTATGCTATCCACCAGTTATGCAAATGTCATCCAGAGTGAAGAGAACTTCTAAAGAAATTCTCAGAAAATTGAAGAGATACATTTCATTTGTCATGAAAATATCTTGAACACATATTTTAATCAAAATTGTTAGAGCACTTTTTGGTAAGATCA